>JASSUY010027615.1:0-12717 GCA_032466535.1 Forpus xanthops | reverse complement strand
GATGCATAGCAGAAGCAGAGGGATTAGCTGCTCTGGGTAGGCAGACTCTGCTTTCATACCCAGCACTGAAGCTCTACCAAGAGACACAGACCCAGGAGAAAATCAAAGCAGTAAGCCTGAGTCTCTGCAGCCTTCTGAATACACACTTACCTGCAGCAGAGAGGTGCCAGCCCTGCTCCCTCCTCCAGACCAGAGCATCATCTCAGCCCATGTATAATTTAAACCTGTGCTTACCTTCGTTGTTACAAAGAGCACTTGCACACTACATTACCCACATTTTGCCTCATCCGCTTCACTATGGTTTAGAACATCTACAGAGCAGCTTCTGTTTTTGCTTCAAGTAGCATCCCGGTCACCCAAATCCATGAAAACATATTCCACCTACAGTTTCCTCTGCACCTCCATTCCCTGGGAATGAAAGCTAATCCTTTCTTTGGCTAAGAAGACTCCCTCAGGCCCATAGCTGCCAGTCAACCTTTCTCTGGAGCTACCTAACTGATCAATATAATGAAGTTAAACCGAGAGCCATTAGTCTCAAGATCAGTACTTGTTTTTTTGGCTTATGACAGCCTGTTTCTTAACACAGCTATACCACCTGGTGTGGAGAGTAACACGACCTCATCTCACTCCTGTTCATGAGCTCCTGATAGCCACAGTACATCTCAAATACACAAGTAATTGTCAACTGTGCTTCATAACTCTGTGTGTATTTTGGAGAAAGTAGATGGAAGAAATGGCAAGAGGAACCTATTGTCTTGCCTGACAGAGGGGAGGTAAAAGGCCAGCTGTAGATAATCAGGGTGGAAAGCGGCTGCTGTGCCATTTTAGAATGGTCAATTTGCAATCGGGAGAGACATTTTTCCTGTCCTCTGCCAGCTGGAGGTTATTGGCAAAGTGGTCATGTTTTTAGAAGCTAAACAAATTCATCTTCATTATTTTTCCCCCGAGTTTTGGATTTTACCTCAAGATGTTTGATCCAAAGCTTTTTATCACATCTAACAAAAGACTTATTAAAAATGAAAGAGGACACAAGAAAAATAGGAAGAAGTACAAGTTCATTTGTCAGGACACAAAAATAGGAAGAAGTACAAGTTCATTTGTATTCAGCAAAACACCTACTTTTTGAGCATATGAAATCTAAGTGGTTCTGAATTTCTTTATTTCCCATTCATAAAAATAAACAATTTACACTGACATACAGTTATCACTCTGGTTTATGTGCCCGTAAAGAAGTGGAACTTTGAGTTGTCTTGTAGCACTGTACATAATCAAGTGCTAGCAAATAATAATTTCTGTATTTATAATACTCTGAAATGGGGCTCATTCCTATGTCTTCTGCCAAACTATGCCTCATCATCATTTTGATGTATGGTTTGAACTTGTGGTATATGACTTGCGGTGAGCGGTATAGCAATATAGGGCTAGTTTTGGGTTTCTATTTTAAAAAAAAACACCTTAACATCTCTATAATTTTCCTCTAGACATTATGCACACACAATGATTTTCTGATTAAAATGTATTTAACTAAAAGGCATAAAGTTTAAACATATCTTTGGGCTAGTGTTGGTGCTTATGACAAACTTTCAAACATGGAGACCATTTGCTTGGTCTTTATTACAGATAAAAATTAGCCTCCCAGCTTGTGCTGTGCATTATACCTACCATGGTGTGATTCCAAAACCCTTTGTCACCTGTCTCATATCTGTAGCACAATGCATTGTAGCTCCAAGTCAGTAAAGTACATACAGGAATTTGAGCACACACTTAAAAGCAATATACTTAGAATTTGCTCAAGCACACACTTTTATAGTTATGTGTTTTGCTCAACTGATGTGATGAATAGTCTAACTGCAGTGTCCCAAAACATCTGCTCTCAGGAGAATTAGGTCATGTAGCTTTACAGAAATGTAGGGAAAGGAAAAAATTACAAATTCAGTCTAACCTATTACCCAGACCTTTTCACTTGCCTCAGAAGAACTCAAGATAGGAAGGTATTTGCAAAACATTCATAAAAATACTTCACAGATATTCAGGTCTGAAGGTTGTTTTTCAGGTGATCACAGTACTCCCTCCTGATATTGAAGCCTCTGAAATAAAATAAAAATCATTTTGCGTGATTTTGTCAATGAACTAAGAGGATGATATTTCAAAACAGAGTGACACCCAGAGTGTAACCTTTTCAGTTGTACTGAAAACAGCAGCCACTTTGTATTACCAGCTATTGTGAAATGAAGGTTGAACACAAACTGAAACTACAAGTCTTTCATTTCAAAAGGAGGTCAGTCACACCTCCTAACAGATGGGACCAGATTTCCCAAGTTCTGTGGCTCTCAGAGCTACTCTTCAAGGGCGTATTAAAACCTGAGATGTAGAATTACAGAATAATTTTGGCTGGAAAAGACCTTTCAGATGATTGAGTCTAACCATTAATCCAGCAGTGCCAAGTCCACCACTAAAGCATGTCCAGAAGTGCCACATCTACACATCCTGTAAGTGCCTCCAGGGGTAGTGAATCAACCACTTCCCTGTGCAGCCTGTTCCAATGCTTGACAACCCTTCTAGTGAAGAAACTTCTTCCTAATATCCAATCTTAAAAACCCCAAGGAACACATCAGGGATATGAAGTGCTTGGCCTCATTAACGAAATTCAGGTAACTGCTCTTTCATTTTGCACTTTTCCAATGGAAGCACATTGCTGTTAATTTCCTTCTCCTGTTTTCTTTTTATGCAAACCTCATAGCTGAAACAAGTAATGGAGGCGGAGAAGATAAAAAAATCAAACATATGTGCTGTATCTTCATTTCTGAGTCTTCAGAGGCCCCAGCAGTGTGATGTGGAAAGAAAATTTCTGTGCAATGAATCGTCTCCTACAGTTCAATTCATCTTCCTCAACAGAAAAGTCTTTTCAAAATGCAACTGCAAGAGGCAGAATTTTATTTTCAGAACAGAATGAAAGACATGGTTTTCACTAAAGGCCTCTTCAATGAGCTTGTTTAAAGAAACTACTTCACTGCAAAATGCTGCACTGCCTAAAGTGAAATAGCATGAGAAACACAGCCATATTGGTCCAGATCACTTCAAGCTTGAATACAAGTTTTCTGTTTACAAGGTATTTAAAAAAAACCCCTAGTTTGCTGCTATTTTTCGTGTTCTGGAAAACTGAGTATTTTAAATTTTTAATATTGATACTTTCATCTCCTTTTTACTATCATTTATGTGAAATCTTTTTATTAAACCATTTTAATTTTCTACCAGAAATATTTCAGAAACTATGTCCTACAGAAAATACCCACATCTTGCATTTTGTTCAGAAGCAGGATAACAGCGTATTTTTCAGTATTTCCTGGAGAATGAGCTTGTGTTGAAATGCTTTCTGTTCTACAAGAAGGCTGCTGATAAATGCAATAACAGCAATTGTGGATTAAATAAATATGGTATGAAATGTTGTTTAGAGTCCCATAAAAGAGATGGTAGTGATTCTCATCCTAACAAGCAGAGAAGTCTTGAATTTGAGGGTTGAATTTGATGTCCAGGAATGAGACCCAGCAGGGCAAGAGAGAGTTATGACGTTGTGATCACAACTAGTGTGCCAAGCAGATGTACGGAACAAAACACATTTCCATCAGCTCTGGGAGAAATCTCCCTCCTGTATAGAGGTTTTCATAAAGAAGTTGCTTCTAAGAGGGAAAGAGGGGTTAAAAATGAAGATGAAGAATTAGTATTAGGTTTTAAAAAAAGATCTCTGAGGGCCTAATCTGCTTTTCTAAATCTGCTAGGGCCAAGGTTTGGAACAAACTCGATGAAGCTTCAGCACTGTCCTGAAGTACGGTGTAATTGCCAGGGATCTCTTCATCTCAGAGGTGTGGAGAAATGTGCATTTATACAGCTAATTCTGGCTGCAATGAGAGAAATATCTTCTAGGAGATTTTCTGAGAGATAAATAAAATAAATAATTCCTAAAACATATTAAATGATTTATGTGGTGAAATTAGTTATGTTCCAGAAAAGGCAGGTCACTGCATACTATTTTATCTATGGCTTTAATTGCTGAACTATGGCACTTCTTCATGACGTCAGTGCTCGACTCTTGGTCCCTGCAGCACCTCTTGACTCAACAGCTCCAAGATCCTCTCAGACACTCTTTAGTGCAGATTTAGGGCTTTAATGGTGGAAATAAATCACATTAAAAGAAGCATTCGGAGTTCTATTAGATCATACATCTTGAAACAAACAATGTGGGCTGTATTTATGGGATAAAACTTTGTGAGTATGAAAAAGGGTTGCAGACTCTCCAAATCTGAGCTCCCCTGTGATGCTTCAGGAAAGAAGGTCCATATGGCTTTAGGGTGAGTAGGAACAGAAAAAAAAACTTATCTGACTAGTGAGGTTATGTTACCTGTGTATATCAAAATCTGCTCTTGAAATCTCAAAAACAGGAGGGAATTTGAAAAATCATGTAAGATTCACAAACACAAAGAAAATCATTACAGGATATAAAAATTCAAAGACCTTAATTAATCTAGGTTATCAAAAATATGCCAAGAGACAACTTCTTCCCTTCCTGGCAGTCTTCACCGGGATCAGAACATGGGTTCTTCAAACCAGCAGATAAAAGTGTAACTAGACCAAACAGCTGGGGCATGAAAAGCTGCTCAAATTCAGATGTGAAATAAAGCTTAGTTTTTTAAGCTGAGGGCAATTTATGGGTAGAAAGAATATATCCAATGTGCTCTATGCTAACTGGAAAATATCAAACATGAACTGATGGCTATTGAGAACAGATGATCCAGTTGAAATCGTAATTAGTTCATCTTTGTTGTGCAGAAGATCACACTGTAAGATTGTTCTGGTGCCTTGGCTACTGCAGCTAAAAACATATAAAAACAACCAAGAAAAAAAAAAAAAAAAAAAAAAAAGAATAAGAAATCCCAGAGAAAAAAGCCATTATTCTTAGCATTGTGACTGCATGTAGAGCTGACTGAACCAAGAGCACAACAGTTAGTAAACCTCTAGACTGCTTGTCTATTTTCCCTCCCTAGCTAGTCAGAGATGGTGTCATTACTCATTTCACACTCAAATAGGTCAGAGGAATTGTCCCGTAGAAGTATTACATTCACTGTCCACAGATGGAGGCTAACATACTGGCCAAAACTGTCCTGCTTTTAGGTGGGATGAATGCTACTCTCTCAGTATACTGTATCAGCAGAATTTTTAGATTGCACATGTTTTTTATATTAATCTCTTTGAGGCAAAATATGGGCTTTAATATGTCAATAGAAGCATGAAGGTGCTTTCACTCCAGAGATGATGTTCTGAGACATTATCAAATTCAAATAATACAAGGTTTTTATAGCTTCTTCTGCTATTAAGCTATGTATCTTTCAACAGTCATTCCAGGATGTCTCATTAACTTCATCAGAGCTGTACAATATATTGAAGGGAAAAGTTCTGTGTAAATATTTGACGTTAACTTTCTTGAGCACAATCTTAACTTTTCTTGCAAAGAACTGACATTGTCTTAAAGGGAAGTTTATCTGAGTAAAGAATGCAAGATTTGGCCCTTATCTGTACTGGATTTCTTAAAAAAAAAACAAAAAAAAAAACAAAAAAAAAAACCCTCTTTTTTTTTTTTTTCCTTCAGTATTGTTAAAAAAATCCTTGGATGTATGCAGACCAATATGGACTAAATAATGAATTCCATAACTGCAGGAAAGCTGGAACAAATCCTGTGACTAGTTTCAGAAAAGCAAATTTAAATAATAGATTATATGGATCTGGTTGGTGTTACTTGAACTCAGTTTGAGAGTTCAAGGGATGCAATGATAGAGAGGAAGATCAAGTTTGTTGTTCTGTGTTCTGGAAAGGACATAGGCCTGCTTACTACCTTAATGTGTCTTGCATTCTGTCTGTGATGAGGTTACAATGTTTAACAGCAACCAAAAAGTGCCATAGCCAGGTTCCCCCCTGACCCCCCCCTTCTTTCACCCTTTTCCCCTCCCCCCACTTTTTCTTTTGCTTTTCTGGGATTAGGAAGTCTACCACTTTAGAGTGATTGGTTTCAATCTAGACAGAGTTTATCTAAATAAATGATCATCACTGCTATTTTTTGACTCTTCTTGACTGCTTCTGTGAAAGGAATTCACGGCTTAGGTCCATTTCCAAAGGGAGAGATGCTAACAAGGGCTACGGGTATAGAATAGAAGCAAGTAACTACACGTATCAAGAAACAGCACGCTTGTGCACCAGTCTTTTGTTCCTGACAATGATCACAGCATTGTCAATGTTACCACAGTGGGCTGCTGAAAATCAGTGGTTTTGTTTTAAAAAGAAATAAAACTCCCTTCAAAATATGTTCATAATAATGGCTTATCTGTCTTGTCTGGCCTGATGCTGTGCAATACATTTCACTTTTGTACTGACTTCTCCAGCTATTGCAGACTGTTCAATGACCTCAGCCTTCACTCTCTTAAAATCATGTGCTTTTATCTTTGACAGATTTCATGTTAACTTCACTGGAATCTGATTTTGCCTTTCCATGGAGGCAGCTGGAGCATAAACAGTATTATATAATGAAAAAGGACAGTCTTAACACCAGAACTGTACAAGAGATGGAGCTTCCACGCAGATAGTTTCTTTAGCATGGGGATTTAAGTATCATCTGCCATGTATTGTTATATTTAGGGCAAACACTACCATGCATTTGGAAGAGGCAGGAGCAAGCCTGATGACCTTTTGTTTCTATGCTATATCACTTTGCACTGTGTACTGAAGTAATTGATAGTTGTGCAAAAAAAAAAAAAAAGAACTATAAAGTTTAAATATTTATAAAATATCATCATGAAAGTGACTAGAGTTCCATATTTAGGGCTTAAAATCAATTTTGAACTGGAAGCAAGGATGCAGCTACTTTATCATGTGTGTATAACAGTGTATTCACACACAAATTACAGCACTCACTCTTTTGGCACATAATTTCCCCAGAGTTTACAAATAAACTAGTTAATTAATGAAAAAGTTAGCATTTTTCCTAAGAAATTTAAGGCTCTTTGTCAGCACATTATTTCTTTCCTTGGAAAGTTCATTGTTTAAATAATATTGTGTTATCAAATTTCTAGATAACTGCATTCATTGCAGTAAGATCTATAATAGTTATTTGAACTATCCTTCAAAACACTGTTCATCATTTTGTTCCTTTTAGTTTCTTTTGTCCTTTTAGTCTCTTTAGTTTCTTTGTCCCCACAGGAGCTGAAAAAGAAAAGCAACCTCTTTTTAAAATGGAATAAAATATTCATTTGAAATGCTTCCACTCCCTCATCAAAGGCATGGTGGACCTTGGATGATGCTTCTGTTGATCTCACACTTGAACTGGACAGTAGATTTTGTGTGCCTTTTTGAGACGAGCAAAGGCACCTATATTTTGTATTTAACATTAGCCTGGTGGAGTTCTAGCATGAAAATATCAATTTTAGAAGTTGCGAGCAATGGCTCGTTCTCATACTAATCAAAATAAGTGCTATCACTTTGGACGTGAGGAATAATCTGTCTGACTTCATTGTGACTGATCTACTTAGCATAGAAGCCAACCTGGCTTCCTTTCCAGGTATCTTTTCAGAGGCATCTTCATTATCTTCAGATATCAGATCTATCTGTTCCAATATGTACTTACTCTCACAGAGAGACAATCTGATATGTTGGAAGGTTAATTTGTCTCACTTCAATTTGCAATTATTAGAGCTTGTTTTTCCTTTCTTTGCAAGGTTAAAAAGCTCTTTAGTATTTTTTCTGTATGTACACACCTACTTCAAGGAGTCAAGCCATCTCTCAGCCACATCTTCGGTGAAGTAAAACAGGTTCCTCAGACCTCCAGAAACCCCATGCCATTGAAGCACAAACAAAACAAATCAATTCTTAACATTTCCATGTACAGAAGTAAAACAAATGTCCTCTTTTCTTTTTCCTAAACAGATATGCTAAAGATTATTTGGGATTTTTGCAACGGTATCACAAGTTTGTGTTCCCAGTAACACATAGCACTTTAAGTCAACACCGGATTTTGCTCAAAGCAAGCTCTTGTGCTTATGTGACATTACAGAGCTGACAGTTTTCTGCTATTAGCTCCTGAGACAACTCTTTTGCAACTACCTCAACTATATATTTATGGCATTGCAGTGTTCTAGAAATCCCTGATTTTAGGACTCTTTCTTTTCCCCCATATAGGCACAATCTGTGTCCTTGGTTCTCACAAACCATGTTTTCAGTCTTGTTTAAAACAGATTTCGTTGGACTGAGTCTGCTCACGAAGTGGTTCAGATTACACTGGAAGTGTAACTAGCTCTCTTCACTGTTTGCTATTTTACCAATCCCTATGCTTCTTGAAATGGGTTGTGCAAATACTGTGGAGTTTTGAGAGAGTTAAAAATGATTTGGTGCCATCTAGTTTTGAGTAATCCTGGATGTATTCTAGCAGCAATCATGTTCAGTGGGAATGCTATGGCAACATCAAAATGCTGGCTGTACAGCAGGCTTACTGCATCCTGTGCATGATCCGTGAATAAACAGAGGAATTTAGTCTCCAGAGTGTCAGTCTGGCATATTTTACAAGCACTACTTTCACTTACCAAAAAAACACCAAAGTCAGCCAGTCATACAGAGAACGTGTTATAGTGACTGACTGATACATTTCCTGCTGCTAACCTTGTATATACTAAGAAACTAGGAATAAATCATGCATGACTTAATTCAGAAGAGAAATATGCTCTCATTCAGTTTATTTTTTTTGTTCTCATCTCCTTGCTAGACATATTAGTCTGCTTTCTTTCAGTTAAATGTGATTTATCTCTGAACCAAAGGCTGGAGAGATCGTCGCTGAAGTAACAGGTTTGAGCTAAAAAGGCCAAGAGGACTATTATTCCTGGGTTCAGTGCATAGGAACACATTTATATTGTTTCTAGTCTGCTGCAAATGAGAGCACAACACTGTGTTTCCACTTAGTTCCATCATGAAGTGTTTTCCAGTGACCCAAAATGAATATAAGCTTTATGTCCACCTACTGGTCTCTTTTGCTGTGTATATCTTAAAAACTGGAAATGCAAGATTATACTGCCTTTTGAGATGACACCTAAAATAAATGAGATGGGAGTAGGGGATAGCTTACTCCATTATACAGCAAGAATTCAGGCTCCTTAGTCAGAGCCTATGCCTGGAATATTCTCTCACTCAGGAGAGATCATAGGGTGATGAAGCACTGGAATGAGTTGCCCAGGGAAGTTGTGAATGCTCCATCACTGGCGGTGTTCAAGGCAGGGTTGGACATAGCCTTGGGTGGCACGGTTTAGTGGGAGGCGTCCCTGCCCAGAGCAGGGACGTTGGAACTAGATGATCTTGAGGTCCTTTCCAACCCTAACTATTCTATGATTCTATGATTCTATAGAATGACAGAACAGTTTGGGTTGGAAGGTATCTCAAAGATCATCCAGTTCCAACCCTCTGCCATTCTATAAAGTCTCCCTGGAGCCTTTTAGATCTTTTGGGGAGACTTCTAATCTTGACTGAAACTTCTAGGGGAAGTTTCTGTGCAAATTATCCTGAACTGATTCAGAAGAAAAACCTTGGGATTTACCAAAAATGGTTTAATGAAAAATATCAGCTCCACACTCAGAGACAGTCAAATAAAATTAAAAATATCACAGCTATTCAGAATATTTAGGAAAGGAATACATGACAAAAGGCAAAATATCCTGTTGCTGCTACGTAAGTCTGATGAGTAGGTAGAGGCTAATCTTCAACATGGTGAAGAAGCAGTTTAGGGGACATCTTCAAAGTCCCTGAAACCTATAGCAATGTAGAAAAAGTGGACTGGCATTAATTTGCTGTCTCTGCCAAACCATGAACTCTAGTTTTGAAGTTCATAAGAACTAGGTTCAAAGCCAGTAAAAGGAAGCAATTCTTCATGTAACAGGTAGTGAATGAGTTAATCTCCTCACTGAAGAAAATATAGGAAGTTGTAGATGCAAGTTTACATGGGTTCAGGATATAAAGTGCATGAGTAATCTTAGTCCACTGCCAAGACAACAGGACAATTGCGTCTTCTGCCAATATCAGTGTTGCCACTATTATGTTTCATTTCTCCCTTGTTCGTAGGTTTGTGTTTAAAGGAGAGCTGAACTTGAACTCTAAGCAACTGAATTCAATATCCTATGTGATGTTTTTATTTATCTAGCTTTTTTTTGGTTCTGATCTTCAGCTCATACCTCTGGATAAAATCTGACCTGTAACATTATGATAGATACAACATAATGATCATGAATGCCAATTGCCTGCACTAAAACAGGAAGACATTCATTAAATAGTTTCTTAAAGATTAATGAAGCTTAAGGAAAAAAGGCTGCAACTTTTAAAACTGATTAAATAAGTGTAATTTATATCTACAAAAGTGACTTAAGTTCAACATGCCACAGACACCACACACTCATGAATGAAAGTGGTTTTTTTGTTTAACAAAATATAAAAACTCAACTCTGCACAAGGTTAAAGACTGTATTTTAATCACAGACTGAAACATCATGATTTACAAAACTGATGGTTAGATTTAAAACCAACCACTACATCTTCCTGCGGGAATATTTCCCCCCACACCCTAGCAGACTAGGGGTTCAAGCGAAGAACAGAGCTGTTCATGTTTGCCTTTGGGACTGAACAGTGATTTCCAGGACGATGACTGATGCTGCAAGAATTCACCTAAGATGCTTGTCAATGCAATTTCATTTACCCAGCTGGAAGTGGCATCTTCTAGGGAACCCCGCTGGATTCATCAGAAATCCCAACCATCTTGCAGCTTTCTCTCCAGAGCCTTCTCTGCAGCTCCCCATCATATGCTACGTCAGCTGATTTTGTCCTTTCCTCATTGTAAAGGTAGCAGCCTCCAACTCCTTCCATCTCAGGCGATACTGCTGCATAGATGGTTGTAGAGGCTCCTTCCTCTGGAGTCTGCAGAAACAAACAAAAAACCCCAACAAATTCAAGCAAGGCTGGTACAATGGAAGAATTACATTACAACACAGGACCTTGCCAGTAACAATCAGCTTTCCTAATTTTGCATCACACTTGTGGTCCTTGTGCAAACCTCAAGCTGGAAATGATAAAAATGGTACCTATTCAATTAGCATAGTACAGTGCTAGTTTGAGGTAGCTTTAAGCCACAGAACAGACATATTGAAAACTCTGACCCATTTTTTCAAGAGCTACTCAGATGGAGCATACAAAATAAAGTCACAGTTAGAGATACTAAGCCCAAAAGCAAACACAAGTATAAAAATCCTAGTTTAATTATTCATTTTGCAAGAACAAAGGGATCTGAATCTGTCTTAAGGAGAAGAAGGCTATGCTCTACATGCAATGTGTTCATCGTAACAATATGGCAACGGATCAAGGAAACCACGACAGCAAATTGAGAACCCTTAGCTTAATACAAGCAGGCAGGTAAATGAGGGAATTACATTTTATATGGAGCACAGTTACTAGGGTTCTACAGTGTCATAAAGCAAAATTATGAAAGACCTATAATGCCTGATATATCATGAGTATTAAATGAAAATTAATAAGTGGATAGCTTAGAGTAATGCCTTTTATCCTGAAGATACACAAAAAGTTTCCATTTTGCATTCAGAAGGATCACACAGCCATCACTGAAATTATTCCCATGGTATTTCTTTTATTTCATTGAAGGGCATATTTATACCATAGCATTTTATATGCTTTGTCTTTATCAGTGACATAATTATGATCAATGCCTGCTAGATAATAATGTATCATTTCACAATCCTTGCAGTCATTCTCTGAATCACTAACGGCACTAATAATACTCATAGCTTGGTCTGCTGCACCTGACAGGATGTCTTTTCCTGAAGAACTCACCTGAAGAACAAGACAGTACTGACTATGTTACTCAGCGCCTTAATAAAAAAAAAAGTATATATAAATCTAAGTAATTTGAAGGGGTTCATTCTGTTCTGTTTTTTTTTTTTTTTTAAGAAGATGACAGTACTGTGAGACACTATAAAGAAACAAAGGGCTTATTCACCCTAGTTTAGTACATTACTACTACTCCTTCAGCATTCTCTCATGGTAAATAGTGCTATTCACACCTAGCAAACTATGTAAACAGTATAAAGATATGTGCATGTATAGTTCTTTGAAGTATCAGGACGACTCCAAAAAGTTGGAGTCCATGTTCTCACATAGAGACTACTATCATGATCAGTTATGATGTGATATTAAGTATCATAATACTGTAAAGAAATTATGAACATTCACATTTCATATAGAATGACAGAATATTCAGAGTTAGAAAGGACATTAAGATTATCTAGTTCCAACCCCCCTGCTATGGGCAGGGACACCTCACACTAAATCATGTCACACAAGGCTATGTTCAACCTGGCCTTGAATACTGCCAGCGATGGAGCATTCACAACTTCCCTGGGAAACCCATTCCAGTCCCTGACCATCCTCACAGTAAAGAACTTCTCCCTTATATCCAATCTAAACTTCCCCTAGTTAAGTCCGAACCCGTTACCCCTTGTCCTCTCAGTACAGTCCCTCATGAAGAGTCCCTCCCCACCATCCCTATAGGACCCCTTCGGACACTGGAAGGCTGCTATGAGGTCTCCACGCAGCCTTCTCTTCTCCAGGATGAACAGCCCCAACTCTCTCATCCTA
>JASSUY010027608.1:0-14358 GCA_032466535.1 Forpus xanthops | reverse complement strand
TGTCCTCTAGGGCTATATCCCATGGAATCTTACTGAGCAGGTTCCTGAAGAGGCCAAAGTCTGCTCTCTTGAAGTCCCGGGCAGTGAGCTTACTGCACATTTTTCTCACTGTCCTGAGGATCTCAATTTCAACCATTTCATGATTGCTGCAATCAAGGCTGCCCTGGAGCATCTCATTTCCAATCAGCCCATCCCTGTTGGTGAGAACGAGGTCAAGTATGGCATCTTTCCTTGTTGGCTCCTCTATTACTTGCAGAAAGAAGTTGTCTTCCACATGATCAAGGAAGTTCCTGGATTGCTTATGCTGCCGTGCCACACCATCCCTCTAACAGATATCAGAGTGGTTGAAGTCCCCCATGAGAACAAGGACCTGCGAGCATGAGGCTGTTCCTATCTGTCTATAGAGTGCTTCATCCACCGAGTCCTCTTGGTCAGTCAGTCTGTAACAGATCCCCACAATAATGTCTCCCGTCATTGTTCTCCCTTTGACCTTGACCAACAAGCTCTCCGTCAACTGCTCACCTGTCCCCAGACAGAGTTCCATACTCTCCAGCCTATCCCTAACATAAATAGCAGCTCCCCCTCCCCGCCCACTGTTCCTATCCTTCCTAAAGAGCCTGTAACCATCCATTTCAACACACCAGTCATAGAAACCATCCCACCATGTTTCTGTGATGCCTACAATATCATACCCCTGTAGATGGGCGCACATCTCTAATTCCTCTTGTTTGTTCCCCATGCTATTGGCATTTGTATAGGGGCATCTGAGGCAAGCTCCAATTGAAGCTGACTCATTGGGTGGAGCAGGTGGAATATTTCTACATTGCTCTGAACGTTTACTATAGGTGCTGGCAAGTGACTGGGTGTGTTGGGATGGAACAATGCCCCCCTCCCCCAACATGTTTAGTTTAAAGCATCCTTGACCAGTCTGGCAAGCCTCTTACCAAATCCACTCTTCTCTTTCTTTGTCAGACCAGCTCCACCAGCCCCCAGTAGACCTGGCCTACTAAGCTGAGTCCCATGTTCAAGGTTCCCAAGCCCCTGACTATAGCACCACCCTTCTAACCATTTATTAACCTGGCCAATCCTCCTAGCCTTTTTAAGGTCCTGCCCTGTACCCTGGAGAACTGATGAAAAGACAATCTGAGCTCCATAATAAATTATTTTAGTTGCATTTAAGAATTTTATAAACATGTTAATATTTCCTGAAAATAACCTCATGAAAATATCAATAAATAAATTATAAAAAAAAATATAAGCTTGCATTAAAAACTATGTAAATAATGTAGAAATTCTAAAAGCTTAATATTTCTTGAAATGGTAAAAGGCTTATTATGCGTGTCCTAGGCAGCATAAACAGCTTGGTCCTTCATAAACTCTAGTTTTTAACTCAGAATACATACAATCTCATTCCTGTTATCTGCTAGGTCAGATAATGCCACAGAATCAGTATCTGAAATTGCATATAAACTTCACATAAGCAAAAATATTGGAAGTGAATGGAGATATAAGTTGGTATTCCCTCAGAGATGGATTGTGGCAGTGTACTTCCCAATTATATTTTTCTTCAAACCCAAGTATAATTTGTTTTTTTTTTAATAAGATATTAATTTAAAGGTAAAAAGGAGATCCAGCTACATAATTACCTAAAATAAATGACATATCTGAGGATTTTTAATGTGAATTTGTTTTTCTGGCTCAAGTGACAAATCATTTGCTAGGTTTTTCTTAGAAATCATCCAAAAACAATTCCCACTGCCATTCTGGCACAGCATAAAACCAATTAATGTTTCAGCAACAGGAAGAGGTGAATTATGTACACAGAAATTAAACCTTAGTTTGTTGGATTAGAAATTATTCGATCTTAGAGCAAATAAATATTAACCAGCAAGTAGCAGAGGATTTCTTTCGTTTTAGAAATACTTTTAAAACTCAAGTTTTTGTGTAATCATTTGGTCTTATTAATGAGACACAGTCACAAATGCATTGCAGTAGCTATTCATGTTTCAAAACAGCTTTTAAACCTTTTGATGAGAAAAAGTTATTGAAATTATAAGGTAACTTATAAGTTATAAAATTTAATTAAGCTTTTGTAAACATTATGAATGGGTGGAAGTCTTACATGTAACAAATAATTCTCATTAATTTGAATGACCAAGATCCATGATGGATCACAGAGAAGACACAAGTATTATGGAGGCTGTTTTTGTAAATGAGAAGAGAGACATAATCATCCTTTCAGGAAAACATCAGCAGTAAGATTTTTCAATATTTTCTGGTAAGTATGACAGAAGAGGTGGGTGTGGACTTAGTCCTTTGGTGGACAGCAAAAAAAATAGTTGTGGAGAACAATAAAAAGAGAATTGTTCAAGATCATTATCAGGAACAGGTTTACTCTGAGATGATCCCAAGACATCTGAATGGAATGTAACAAAGAGTCACCTTGCAGATGGTAAAGTAAGAAAAACCAAACAAATTTGTGAATAAAGGCTTAACTAAATGACAAAACCAAGGGAAATATTTAGCTGACCATAAAGAACAGTTCAACAATCCTCCCTTACAAAATAAAGTTATCTGGATGATTATAAAATGATTGAATACTATTTCATAAAACAAGTTAAATCTATTGACAAAGTTTTTTAGGAGCCATTGGAAAAAAAAATGCATACAACAGCTTGATATGCAGTTAGTCTAATGGTACAAGGGGTAGGAGAGTCATGCATTTACAAACATAAATGACTATTTAAATAGCAACTCTAATAATTTTTGTAATAACTGCAATGCTTGGAATTTTGTTTCTTTTATTGAATTTGCAATGCATTATCTGTACTAAATGATCATTTGTGTTGTCAATAAAAGGACTAGTGGATTCATTAAATGCATTTTTTCATACTTGATAATTGCAGAATTGCAGCTTAAATACCGTCTTAATTCCAAAATATTATGTCTTCATTGCCTCCTTTTCTGCTATTCTTTCAATCTGAACAATTGTTTTTATAAGACCTAGACCAGAATTAAATTAAAGTTGTGTTATAGTTTTACTCTAGCCCGCAGTTAAGTACCATGCTGCTGCTCGCTCAATTTTCTCCCTATACCCAGAAGAACATGTCCTGGGTTGAGCAGTAGCAGTCATTTTCTCCTTAGTAGCTGGTGCAGTGCTGTGCTTTTGTCTTTCAGCCTGGGAACAGCGCTGATAACACTGATGTTTCTAATTGTTGCTCATTAATGTCTACTCTGACCAAGGACTTTCTGAGTCTCATGCTCTACCAGGGAGGAGGGGAAGCCGGGAGGAAGCAGGGACAGGACACCTGACCCAAATTAGGCAAAGAAGTATTCCATACCACTGTGTGTCATGCCCAGTATATAAACTGGGGTCAGTTACCCCGAAGGGTTAAATCACTGCTCAGGTCGAGCTGGATATTGGTCAGCAGGTGGTGAGCAGTTGTATTCTCTTCCCTTGTTATTTCCCTTATCATTATTATTACTGATGTTAGCAGTAGTGGTTTGTGTTATACCTTAGCTACTGGACTGTTCTTATCTCAACCTGTGGAAGTTGCATTCTTTTGATTCTCCTCTCCATTCCTCTGTGAGCAGGGGGAGAAAGGATGGGGAGAGTAAGAGAGCAGCTACATGGTTCTGGATTGCTGGCTTGGCTTAAACCACTACAGAAGGTAAAACCTGCAGGTTAAGATAAGAACAGTTTAATAACTGAAATAAAGTAAAATAGTAATTATGATTAATAATATGAAAAGAGAGTGAGGAATAAAACTCAAGAAATCCAAGTGATGAATAATACAATTGCTCACGACCTGCTGACTGATAAACAGCCCATCCCCAAGCAGCAATCAGCCCCTCACAGCCAACTCCTCCCCAGTATATATACCAAGAATGATGCTCTGTGGTATGGAACACTCCTTTGGCTAGTTTGGGTCAGCTGTCCTGACTTGGCTCGCTTACGGCTTCTTGTACCCTTCATAACTGGCAGATCATGAGTGTCTGAAAATTCCTTGCTCAGAACAAGTTAACCACAATTGAAATATTGGTGTCTTATCAGCATTATCAACAAGTATACTATTCCCACAGCTATTCTCCTCATGTTTTTGGAAGGTGAAAGGAAAGTCAAGCATTGAGGGGCACAAAACCAGCAGCCTTCTTACTCAAGACTCTCAGTTGTATGGAGTAAATAAACCTTCAGAGCATTTATGAAGCTACCGAAAAAGCTCTTCCATTCCATTATTATACTTCATTGTAGGAAGTTTTTGTTGTATTTCTTCTGCACCTAGATTGTACAAGATTTTTAATCTTCTAAGAGCAGAAAATGACCGTGTTGTCACAAGATATAGCATCCAGGTAAAAAGACAATTACAAAGAAACAGATGATACCTAAATCTGTCAGTGGAGCTCCTATTTTGTGATGGTATTGTCACTGAATTCGCCTTTGTGGTATATTAGACTTGCAAGGTGTAATTTTTAGAAAATCATTGATTGCTTCCTCCAAGCTTGAAATACTATTGTCTTTGTGACTCTGGACTTTTGTGGCAAGAGAGGCACGAACTCTGTTTCTGGTTACAAATGAAATCCCTTATTGAGTGACCTTACAGGCTTTTATAGTATTCTGCCTATTGGTTAGTAGCAGTTAATTCCTTTAGTACTTTTCCATCATGAAATCGCCTTACTGATAACACACTCTTTCTCTTATCACCTTACTGTCCCTGTGCCTTTGTTTGGGCAATTATTTCTAAACATAGGTCTCTCCTACTCGTTACATCGTCACTTCCTACTCACCTTGACCACACTTTCTTATCTTGTCTTAAGGGAGCTTCTGTTTCCACATTTACAGTTCTCAGAAATTATCTTGATGCTCTTTCTTCAGTTCCTCCCAGTGTTCTTTCTCTAGTCCCTCCAGACTTGTCCTGTTCACTTCTTCTAATGTTTGTGGCTGATAAGAGACTAGATGTCTGGGCTGTCATCCATGTCTACTGGCACAGCTTCCTGTGCAGCATTCCCCACAGACTTTGGCTTCAGGATATCCTGTTTCTATAAATTTTAAACTATTGCGATGGTGGGATCAGGGCAGTGTCCATCTTCAATATCTGTCTGCCTAAACAAGGTTAACAGTACCTAAAAGTGTCTGGAAATGCTTGGTGTGGTGGATGCTGTTTTCAAGATGGGAAAAAAGCACCTGAGATGAGGATCTATCCTCAGTCTTCTATTGGTTGGTGAGGGAGGAAGCACATGCTCACCTTCTTTTCTGTTTGCATACTCACAGCTGCTTGTCTGCTTCCCTCAGTTCCTTGCCTTCTGGATAGGATATGAAGGTTGATTGGTTGCCTGTTCTTTATGCAAAATTGGCCTTTCACTGTTACAAGCCAGAATTGCGTCTTCTTCCTGTTTCTAGCTAAAGGAAGCAGGTGCATTGTTTGTGAAAAAAAAAAAAAAGGTATACTCATGAGTGGCTCACAAGTTACATGAAACAGGGAAAATTTAGATTGAATCTGAGGAAGAAATTCGTTACTGTAAGGGTGGTGAGACACTGGAATGGGTTACCCAAGGAAGTTGTGAATGCCCCATTGCTGGCAGTGTTCAAGGCCGGGTTGGACATAGCCTTGGGTGCCATGGTTTAGTGGGAGGTGTCTCTTCCCAGAGCAGGGGGCTTGAAACTAGATGATCTTAAGGTCTTTTCCAACCTTAACTATTTTATGATTCTATGAAACTTTTTACTAAGGGAAGCAAAATGTCAGGAAAAAAATACAGTTGATCCACTGGGAGCAACTGAAAACTTTTCCCACTCTACAATTGATTTAAAATGCATTTTTGAGATACTCAGATAAGCAAATAGTATTTTGGTTTTATTACTACCTGTTACTAAAAATCGCAGTCCCTGCTTTTGTAAAATCCATAATAAAACTGCTATGTATTTGAGTTTGCTAAGGGCATGGCCATTTGTCTTTGTGAATGTCATGGGTTCAGCAGCAGCAGTCATTTTTCTTCTTCATAGTAGCTGGTGCAATGCTGTGTTTTCAACTTTTGGCCTGGGAACAGCACTGATAACACCAGTGTTCATAGTTACGGTTTAGAATGTTTTGGTCTGACCAAGGACTTTCTGAATCTCATGTTCTGCAAGGGAGGAGGGGAAGCCAGGAGGAGACAGAAAGAGGGGACACCTGACCCAAACTGACCAAAGAGGTATTCTGTACCACAGTACATCATGCCCAGGATGGAAAAACGGGGGACAGGAACCCGGAATAGTTCGGTTCACAGCTCACTCATTGGGTCATGAGCAGTTGTATCCTCTTCCCTTGTATTTCCCATATAATTTTTATTATTGGTGGTAGCAGCAGTGATTTGTGTTATACCTTAGTCACTGGGCTGTTCTTATCTCAACCCGTGGGAGTTGCATTCTTTCAATTCTCCTCCCCATTCTCCTGGGACTTGGGAAGAAAGAGGAGGGAGTGAGTGAACGGACTGCGTGAGGGCCTTAAACCACAAGAGTGAGCAATCAAGTAATGTACTTATCATCACATGTTATGATGTACAAAAAAATCAAGATAATTTTAAATACATGCTCTAATAAGAATCTAATGAACACTTTGAGTAAAGCAAAAGAGACAACAAAGTTCCACATTTCAAAATAAATATATTTCAGGAAGTTGTGATAAGGTAAAATACCAACTCAGAAGAATGTCACTAGTACACAACTAGAAGATAAAAAGAATATAAAACTTGTGTGCCAATAGACCAAAACTTATTGTCATGTTTTCAGCAGCAGCAGTCATTTTTCACCTTAGTATCTGGTGCAGTACTGTGTTTTTGACTTTCGGTCTGGGAACAGCACTGATAACACCAATGTTTATGGTTAAGGCTTAAAATATTTTGGTCTGACCAAGGACTTTTTGAGTCTTATGCTCTGCCAAGGAGGAGGGGAAGCCAGGAGGAAGCAGAGACAGGATACCTGACCCAAACTGACCAAAGAAGTATTCCATACCACAGCATGTCATGCTCAGGATGTAAAAACGGAGGGCAGAGACCTGGAAGGGGGGGGATGCACTGCTTGGTCTAGCTGGGTATCAGTGGTGAGCAATTGTATTCTTTTCCCTTGTATTTCTCTGGTCATTATTATTATTGGTGGTAGCAGCAGCAATTTATGTTATACCTTAGTTGCTAAACTGTTCTTATCTCAACCCTGGGGAGTTGCATTCTTTTGATTCTCTTCCCTATCCCCCGGGAGCTGTGGGAAGAAAGAGGGGGGAGTGAGTAAGCAAATTGCCTGAGGGGCTTAAACCAGGACATTTATCAACTGGAAATCAAAACTTTTTTCTACTCTTCTTCTTTGACAAGAATTAAAACTTAAAACTACCCAGCAGGAGAGCAAAGCTACAGAAGGACTAAAGTACTAAGTTTCTACAAAAAAAAACTAAACAAAAACAAAAACAAAAACAAAAAACAAACAAACAAACAAAAAAAAAAACCAACAAAAAAAACCCTTGTGACAACATAATAGTAAAATATGAAAGAGTTCAAAATAAGTTGGGCTACAAATTGCTTTGAGGTGTAGAAATCTCACAGGGAAATAGAAGGACCATTTGTTCTTGTAAATTGACCCAGCAAGCTCTTCTCCAGAGAGTCACAATCACTTAAAAATAGATCAAGGACACAGCTAAATTCAAGAAAAACTACAGACTAAAGATTCCAAAATCTTTTTGGAAAATGAAAGAAATTCCACTAAATCCATCTTGTGAAATAGATATTTTTCCCTCTGTGGAAATTAACATCTTGTGAACTTCTGCTAATTTTCCAAGAAGTTTTGTTTATTTGTTTTGAGATCTTTGGTGTGTTTTGGAGGTTTTAAGTCTGATAGGTCTAGTTCAGGAATACTAACTGTAAGAATCACTAGCCAAGACTGCTGAGACATGGTTTATTAGACAGACTGCATCTTATAACGCTTTATGTTTTGTGTTTGGCGGTTCAAAACTATCTGATGTTAGCATTGGTTTGTAAGAGTGACAGACATGCACTCTGTTTACTTGTTTTCCTGTAGCTACTGTCTTGTTTAGTTACTTGCATAACAAGTCTCAAGCTATGAAGCAACTGGGCTAGATACAGTACATCTGTGCCTCAGAGAATGTGTTAAACTGAAATCATGTTCAGCACCACACAGCCAAGGACCAAGAGACCTCTTACGCTCATTCAATTGAATTATAATTTTGCCACAGCTTTTAAGGACAGAAAAATCAGGTCAATGAAAGGTACTGCTCATGCTTCATGTAATGAGATTGGTTATAAGTAAATTATGATGCATAGTTGGCAAAGACAATGCCATTACAATGGAGGAACGACAAGCTTCAAGGTCATGTGGTTGCTTGCATGTCATACAATTGGGAGCTGTTGCCATTGGAACTGAGTTACAATCATTACAGGTTGAATAATGTTACATTGTGGAGGGAAACATGTAAGTTCATCATGCCCTCAGTACATCAGACAGAGACATATTCAGAACCATGAGTAAAAACTGTCAAAACGCCATATGTTTATTAAGAAGACTCTTAATTTATCCTCCCCTTAGTGTTTTTTTTTTTTTTTTAAATATCAGCATGATAGTATGATTTTAAAGTATCTGTTTTGTTAAATAGGAGCAGGGTGCCATGAGTTTTCAAGATAATTTTAAATCATGGAAAATTTGAATTGAATGAATAAATAAAATCTCCTCAGATTTCATTTTACATTAATAGGAGCATAACACAAGGACGGTCCCTGTGAAGCAACAGAGATACTTGTGTATGAGAGGTGTCCTAAAACCTGATGGATTATGTTCATTACTATTATAGATGCACAGAGTAACTATTATCTCTGTTGTTTCATTTATATTTTTTAAAAGCAGATACTTTGTTTGTGTGTACTTGAAGAGCAGATGGCTTCTTTGGTATTTAAAATGACAGTAGGAGTATTGATGCTGCCAGTAGAAACTAGGAAAAGAAAAACAAGAAACTGAGATTTTATACTTGAGTGAAATGTCACCCAGGTTTTATTTTTTGTTTGAGATTTTTTTGTTGTTTTAAAAAAGAGAAGAAAGAAGGCAGCATCTCCAAAAGCTGCTGTAAGCAACAAGTAAACAAATGTTTATTCACTGTAAATATCTGATTTTCTTAAATCATCTAAATCTCTATGGCTTGGTCAGGAAAGGGAATAATACACCTCAAGTCAGATTGCAGGAAGTTGAGCTGGTGCAGGCTATGAAGTGCACCCTTACCAAGTTTGCAGGGGACATCAAAGTGGGAGAATCACTGCCATTCATAAAAGTGTAGGAGACTGGATGAATGGGCCAACAGGAACTTCCCAAAATTCATCAAGGCTAAATACCAGATCTTGTACCCGAGAAGGAAGGGCCACCTACAGTGATGCAGGCTGGAGCCTGACTTTTTTAGGGACCAGCTTTTCTGGAAGGACCTGGGGAGCTGCTGGTAGATGGAAAGCTGGATATGAACCAGCAGTGTGCCCTGGTAATAATGACCAAGAACAATCAGGGCTGTGCTAATTAACAGGAGCATATCTAGGAGGTCCAAGGGATTGATTATCTTTCTCTCCACTGCACTTGTCAGGTCACATCTGGAGTCCTGTAATCTCTGTTTGTTGCTCATTACAAGAAACATATTGATCGGCTGGTTTTCAGCCATGGAAAGCGTAGCTAACTGAAAGAATAAAAATAATTCTCACAGAGTAACATTTGTTGTGCCTGTAGCCAGAGAATAGTGAACTTTGGCATAAATGTGAAACTTCCATAGCTTGTTTTGATACTGATCATGTACCAGTGCCACCAGTATTCATTTTGCTAGACTAAGTAACTAAACTGAGTTGTATCATAATTTTTGTTTCCAAGCTACCTAAGTGAGTAGGGAAGATGACAGTCAAATGTTCTCAGCATTGAAGTATGATTTAGTAAGGACTGTTTTGATGAGGTTGCAGTCAGTGTCTTCTATTGAAGCTTTTTCCCTTGTGGAATATAATTCCAGAAACAGTGGCAAATAAAAAGAGCTAATGTGATTAATTAAAGGATTTTTCAAGAGAAAAACCTATTGTAGCCACAAAGGTAATGGCTTAGGTAAGATTGTATCCAAATAAGAAGGCAAAGCAGATGAAGAGGACTAAACATTCAGAAACCCAGGGCTCTTCTGTTTTAGTGATGTTCTGTGTCCTTGGCTTTTCTTATTTCAAACTTAAGCTTCTATTGTTTGAATGGCAGTATTTGCTGTACAAGAGTCCTAGTATTATTGCACATTGACATTACACTTTTTGACTATTTTAATTTAAATGTTTAAAAGCCAGGTATATGAAGTAATCTGTAATAGATTTTCAACTGGTTTGTAATTTCTGAATAGTGTTAGTCTGGTGACTGGGATATTGTACTATGTGAATAAACTGTTTAATAAAAACTTGGCATAAAAAATGGTTTAGGATAAATCATCCTTCAGAAAGTATTTGAGTTTTATTGAAAGCATGTAGGAATAGGAAAAGGTCCTTGGACATAAAAGGTAAAAGAATCTTTCAAAAGAACAGTATCAAAAGTGAAAAGAAGGCAACTGTTGAAGAGAAACAGACAGAGACACCTGCTGTTTCTACCACAGTAACAGCAGATAATAAACCTTCAAGTAAGATAGAGATATATGGACTGTTTATAGTTTTAAAATCCATAGCTCTGAGTATGCTGTGCTTACTGTTGCAATCTCTTTAAGAAGGTTGTTTCATGTGGTTACAGACTCACAGAACAACAAAGCCTCCATAGCCAGTCATTTTTACTGTATCAGCATAATGTGTGCATTGGGAACTGTACCCTTGGGCTTGGCCTAGGATTCCAAAGTTGTGCAATTTGTGTTGGTACTTAAAAAGGAACAAGGCCCAAAATTTGTGAATGAGGAGAAATTTGTGTGACTGTGGCAAAGCTGAAGCATATTTTCAGAAATTTATACACTGGATCTGTGAATCCTTTAAAATCCACCTCACTCTATCTATTTCAATGAACAAAATATACCATTCCAATTAATATTTTGACTTAACAATAGATTAATCCTCTAGAAATTAAGAAAATCAAAATAGAACAATAATTCAGATTTTTTTTGTGTGTCCAAGTTTTCTAATTAATTCCTTTTCAAAAGGTTCAGAAGGTAATATTTTATAATTTCTTAATTGATTTACTTAATTCAGCAGCCAGAATTTCTCACAGGAGTTACTTTTAAAGCACAGAATGAGAAACATTAGTGGAAAAAGGGTTATTGTGCCGTATCCCTGCAGTAGCACTTAATATAAAGTGACATTAATTGCTTAATAATGACTGTATAAATTGCAGTTGGAATTTCAAGGAAACAACAGTATTACCATTTCTCATATTTCAGAGCTCAATAAATAAGATCAATTTACAGCCTCTATGTTTCTGACTAATGCCCCAAATGTACTGTGTGTTTGTGTGTCCAATTGATGCATCTCTAGTAATATAATTTTAATTTAAAACCATATTAGTGCAGGTCCAAGTAGCTCTGCTAGCTTTATGTCTGCCAGGATTTCCATATTAAATGGCTCTTTTATACAGGTTCATAACCAAGCTGTAAATCTTCTCCAGCTTGAAACCTGGCATATGTTAAGAAGGAACATTTTTCACAGAATTTTGGACAACCTGGTTTAATCTGTTTAATTTGAAGAAATGCAATTAAACAGTTTGGACTTTTTATTACTGTAGAGTGTAGAACACTAGATGCAGTCTGGCAGAACTTATTTGGTCATTGTCTATACAATTTGTTAACGACAGAGTGTGATATGTTTTACACATAAGACAAAGTTTAAAAAAGAGGAGTTTAGTATATTGCGGTCGCTAAAAATAACTTTTTTTAATGGTAAACTAAAGCAAGGTAAGGCTTGTAAACAAGATAAAGTCATTATTAAATAGAAAGCAGCACTTGGGAACAAAGAATCAGGAACAAGCCTCTGGTTTAACGATTCAACTTTCAGACATTGTGAGAAAACACAGAAATAAACATTTAGACCAAAAAGGTTTACAGAATATAGAAGTCTGGGTCTTTGGTACTGCCTTAATTTCTTTTTTCTTCTACATATACAATAATCTTTTTATTTTTTTTTTTTTTTTCCAAAAGACCAATGTCGGAGTAAGATAAAAGGCATAACCAAAATCTGAGGTCTTTCCATAGATGCTGTGGATTTATTGTTTTTTTTTCCAGAAAGACTGCACAAAATTGTAATTTTAAGAGAAGTGAGCAAAGAAATATATGGATATTATCACAAAATATATACGGTGTAGGTCTTTCTTCCCTTCCCTTGAAGCAGTTTGACTTACCTCTGTAACTTTAAGAAGGGAATAATAGCATTTCAGATAATTTCTGTTGGTATAAAAATTCTAGGTGGGGTGCTTTTTTGAAGATTTTCTGCATTGGGAGCTTCTAGAGTTGCACCTGTGGGCATCCCTGAAAGCATGAAGCAACGGTGTGCCTTTCAAACCTGTTTCTTTAGTTTCCATGCTCTAACTTTCACCATTTAAGCTTTAAATGTCAAAAGAAGTGATGTGACCTAAAGGAGACAGCAAGTGCATACGGAAAAAAATGAAATATACTGGCAGAAAAGTTAATCCTGAAAAATTCTGTAACAAACTGTTGTATTGAATTTAACTCTTAATGGTGTAGTGTTATGGAACAGATTTAAAAGGATATGCAACTTTTACTATCTGTATTTTTACCAATATAATCACAAAAACTGAGAACAACTTCAAAATCACTTGTTATTACATCTAATTTTAAAATATTTAGTGTTTAGGATTGCATAAAGACTTAATAGATATTGTTTTGTCTCTAAGATAACTTTAACATATAAGTGCACTTCTGTTGTGAGTTAAACCCAGTGAGCAGCTGAACACCATACAGTGCTTGCTCATTCCACTTCCTCCCAGTGGGATGGCGAAGAGGTAAGAAAGAATGAAAGCAAGAAAACTTTGGAGTCAAGAGTTTTTTGACAAGTGAAGGTTAAGTGGAAGAAAGGAGAAGAGAACAAAATGAAACAAGTGATCACAAGTAATGCTCACCACCTCCCATGGTTATATTAATACCCAGCCAGTTCTCTAGAAAAAGACAGCTAACATTCTTAAATGTTCCGTTTTTGCTTTTCTTGCCAAACATGATATTACATGGTACAGAATATCACTTTGCTTACTGTCTGGTTGTGTCCCCTTCCATATATTGTGTGCCCATCCCTCTAGCTCTTCATTGTGAGGGCAGAGCAAGAAAACCTTGATCCCATGCAAGCACTGCTCCACAAAAGATAAAATGTGTGTTATCAATACTGTTTTGGTCAAAAATCTAAAACATGCTACCATGAAGAAAATTAACTCTGTCCTAGCCAAGACTAGTACAGTTTTCTATGCTAAAAGATCAATTTTTAGAACAGTATTTGCCTTTCATAGGAAGTTAATGTTTTCACATTGTTGTGCTTAGAAGCAGAAATGGCTTTAATTATATCTGTGAAATGATATTGAAAAAAATTAACTCAGAAGCATTCATGAAGAGTTACCAAAAATTTTGCATGGTTTTGATTAACATTTTCAATACGTTACTGTCCCGGTTTAAGCTGTAAATCACGTAGCCCGCTCACCCACTTCCCCCTCTTTCTTCCCCCCCACTCCGAGTGGGGAGGGGGGAAATCAGGAGAAGAACCGAAAGAATGTAGCTCCCATGGGTTGAGATAAAAACAGTCCAGTAACGAAGGTATAACACAAATCACTGCTGCTACCACCAATAATAATAATGATAAGGGAAATAAAAAGGAAGAGAATACAACTGCTCAACACCCGAAGACCGAGCCGTGAACTGAACTCTTCTGGGTTCCTGCCCCCCGTTTTTCCGTCCTGGGCATGACGTACTGTGGTCAGTTTGGGTCAGCTGTCCTGTTTCTGCTTCCTCCTGTCTTCCCCTCCTCCCTGGAAGAGCATGAGACTCAGAAAGTCCTTGGTCAGACCAAAACATTGTAAGCCATAACTATAAACACTGGTGTTATCAGTGCTGTTCCCAGGCCAAAAGTCAAAAACACAGCACTGCGCCAGCTACTACTATGAAGAAAAATGACTACTACTGCTGAACCAATGACAGTTGCTTATTTTAAAAGAAAGAATAATTTTTGTCTGTTTCACTTTCAAAAGAAGGGATTTTTCTGTTATAAAAGCATTTAACTTCTTAATATGCATTCATTAGAAAATAATATTTTTCTGATAATTTTTGTTTTCATTAATATGACATTCTGCGGGGGATATGGAACAACGCAACAACGATCAATGTGATCAAACGCTGAACAGTTTATTGTGCACAAGCGTGC
>JASSUY010027607.1:0-29027 GCA_032466535.1 Forpus xanthops | reverse complement strand
GGGGGGGAAGGGTGCACTGTATGGTGAGACTTGATATGAAGGGTGATGGGGGAGCACTGCGTGGCATGGCTTGGTATCAGGTGAAGATCTGTTGTATTCACTTTCCTTGTATTTCTCTTGTATTATTATTGATGGTAGCAGTATGGTTTGTGTTATACCTTAGCTGCTAAACTGCTCTTATCTCAGCCTGTGGGAGTTGCATTCTTTTGATTCTCCTCCCCATCTCCTGGCACTGGGGAAGAAAGAGGGAGGAGTGACTGAGCAGAACTGCATGAGGGCCTTAAACCACACCATGTCTCTAAACATGTTTAGCATGGATAATATTTTACCTATTTTTACTGTGCCAAGGTTAATTACATACAAGTGTTTTAAACAGAGATGGCTATTAAGATGCATTATCCATGTTTTTAAGGGTATCTTCCAACAGCCACAGACAAGTCCATCAAAATTTACTATCTGAAAGACTACTTTTAACAATGGTAACTTGAAAATAGATGCTAAGGCAAGTCTCTACTATATACATATTTTTTAAAATAGAATAACTTTTTGCTAAAGAAAAATTAAGATCCAGACCCTCAACATAGTAAATATCTTGAAAAAGAGTTATTGAATGCTAATCTGTTTCCTGGGACTGAGAAAAAGGGGGATTTATATTGAATATTTTCTAAAAATTTTGGGTTTGTCAAGAATAGTTTGGTTTTAGTAGCAGTGATTCTCAAAGGTATGTATAGATAAAAAGTTTGAACAAATAGTTTATGGTATCATTATGTGGTATCTGATAATTGGTGATGATGAAGGAACTGGAGCAAAAAAGAAACAGATACTCATTTATACAGATTTTATGGTAATGAAATGCTGCCTTGGAAACACAGGGCATCACGAGAACCACGCTACTTGCTGAGTCTGGCAATGTCAAATAGTAGGTTTTCAGTAGAAGTGCTGACA
Source organism: Forpus xanthops (assembly GCA_032466535.1). Classification (NCBI taxonomy): domain Eukaryota; kingdom Metazoa; phylum Chordata; class Aves; order Psittaciformes; family Psittacidae; genus Forpus; species Forpus xanthops. The sequence goes on along the minus strand of JASSUY010027607.1, from coordinate 28,082 downwards.
CACATGAATCAATGGTCTAGTGTAAAAGGGGTAGAATAATTGGAGAAGTCATGTGAGACCTCAAAGTGCCTTCAGGTTTTATATGCCAGAGGCAATAAAGTAACGTAACACCTAAATTTCTGGGATTCAGAGTATCTGTCTTTGTTGTTCTATTATGGTGAAGTCAGAGTTCAGCTGTAAGCATAAAATAAATAGAGATCCATGTTTTCAATGACAATATTTCATAAAGAATGGTTTTATCAGTTCCAGTTTGAATGACTAAAGTGTAACTCTTTTGCAGTAATTATATCCAGAATTGATGATAGTCTGAAATCTGTGGATTTATACATATTTTTTTTGTTATGTCTTCTAGACATAATGCTTACAAGCACATGAGAAGCAAAGAAATATTAGTAACACTGAAAATGATATTATGCCAATATTGCCACTATAGAGGAAAGCTAATGACATTTGCATATCTTATGCTTGCTCAGCGCTACCATCTGTCAAAGTGATGTAGTCTGGTGCTGCTAATTTCAAATATGATGAGACTGACCCAACAGATCTTGAGGTATTTAATTGCGGAGGCTGAGAAGATGATCAAAGGTCAAGATTGTGTCTATAATCTTAAATCAGCCTTTTAATGCAGGGAGCATTTTGATATATTCTTTGAGTGCTAAATTTGTATTTAATTTAGGAAGTTAATCAAGATTGGACAGTGTGGAGGGTTCCTATTTTCACTTATTGCAATAGTCTGTGCTTGTAAACACACACTCGCATATATCCACACTTGTATGCTAGAATATGCATACATATATACGTATGTGTGGATAGGGAACTGAAAAAGGGAGTGAATGGGAAGAAGGGATGGTCTGAATACAGATGATGGGGACATGCTTGAAAACTGATTTACCTTTTGTCTATGATAGATTTCTTATGTGAACATGACCAAGTCATTGGAAGAAGTTTGGCCTTTCTCTTTTTGGGACTGCACTGTGGATTCTGGCCATTCTTTTTCAGGATGCACTGGAAAGAACCCTTGTAAGGCATGATTTCAAGTTTTAGTTTGATATCATGCTGATGATAACAGCTATACAAATTAAATTTGTCAATCAACAGGAAATCTTTATAATATGACCTTACCATGATTCTGGCATTTATGGTTTTTAGCCATGCATGTTAAATATTGACATAAACTATTTCAAACACATGTCAATATATAAGGAGAAAAGGTATTTTTTTTTTGGTTTAGCTGTTTTATCAGAATTAATTTTTATACATATATGTTACCTGAGACTGGAAAAGATCTCAACTTTTTATATTCAATGTAACTATATAATAGAATTTAATTAATAGTTGTATACAAAAAAAAGTTTTTGTCTGATAATTTAAGTTACTTTGTGATGTCCTCGAAGAACAGAAAATGCTTTTTATGTACTCATTTCAGTTATTTAAAATATACAGCAAAAAGAACAAATAACAGAGAGTTATGGTTTCTTTTTCCTCCTTTCAAACAAATTTTTCCACTTCCAATCACAAGGTGAACTGGATAGATTTGTCAGCACAGGATAAGCAAATATACAATCAGCTTTGTTTCTGTGATGTTCTTTTGTTTTTAAGATCAAGTTTTCTGGCTTCTAAGGACATAGAGTACAGACCGAAGTTCATCACATTCAACTGTGGTTTATTAAAGTGACAGACAGATTGCTCATTTGAGTAAAAGTACTGATGTCTTTGCAGCAACATTTATATGACATGCTTTTACAGTATTTGTAGTAGTGTAGTATTTGTGTAGAATTTGGTTCTTTTTTGGTTTTTGTATTGTTTTGAGGCTTGTTTTTTTTTTTGTTTGTTTGTTTATGGTTTGGGGGTTATTTTTTTTTTTTGTTTTTTTGTTTTTTCCTCCTGAAATGTCTGTCTACCTTTTCTGGATGTTATGATTAACTCCACTCGGTATAAGCAGCTTGGTTCAGTGTTAGTCCCAGGTGTAGCTCTGCCTTAGTATTAATTCTAACCCTACTGTGTTCTTGCAAAGTTTTATGACAAATTAAGGGAATTCTTACAATATGTGTTACCTAGCTTCATGCCCACACCAGGCAGGTTAGGGGCATTTGTATGGTATCAGATGGGTTTGAATTATGCATTCAGTGACCAAATAAGATGCCTATAACAACTTCATGAAGGGGAACAGGAGGGGATGGATGATATTCCAGTGTACAAGACATCAGCCCTGTATGCCTTGGTCTTTCTGTGTCTTGTAGCACCTAAAACTATGTCCTGGATAACCAGTGGGGCAATATTTCAATAAATGCTTGTGGAGAACTGCAAGGTGAAGTGTTGGCGAATGTAAGTGGTAAGTGTAAGGGAAAATAGAAGTGATTTTTCTCCCATAGGTCAGTCTCATTCAGGACCAACTGGTGTCAACAGTTGGAAAGAAGAGCATGAACATTTCTTTGGCACTTCAAGAGAAACCTTTTCAATGCTTAAGAGCAAAATTTAAGAAACTATAGTCTTTACTTTTGCAGAGAAGCTGCTATTGACCCCATTTCCAGTTCATATTTCATCTGTTATTCGGCATTCACATGTTTAACATTGTGCTCCTTCATTCAGAAAGTGGGCTTTAGTTACTGTTGCTTTTTTTAAAACCAGCAAGAGCTATTTTTCTAGCTATGATTTCTAGGAAAGGTGTTTCTGCATTTTTGCTGACTTAATAACTGAAACTGTTCTACATGCATAGATTTCAATATGCATATATGTATATTATTTGGAGATAAATAAATATATATATAAAATATATATGCATGCATATGTATATGTATATGCAAGTAATAGCAGGGTTAATGTTTCTGAGGCCCTGGTTCACAGCTACTCTCAAACTCAATGCCATGAATGTTATTTGTACATGTTACAGGTAGCAGTCAGTAACCCCAGCTGTGGTATGTTACTAAATGATGAGCACATAGTCAAATACACCCTCATGGTTGTGTCTTTACAGATAAGAGGTAAATGACAGTCACAGAGAATCTCTTTTTGTGTGGGATTGTATCTACTAAAATAACTAGTTCATTGTATCTTCAAGATTGTTTAAAGTATGACTATTAATGTGGCCCTTTACTGCCAAAGGTTGAATTAAATACATTCAAAGTTGTGTTCATTATTAGTATTACATACTAAAATTAAATTCGTAGCCAAAAGCAAAGATGTTTTTAGTAGTTTTCTTGTATATTTTTTCTGTTTTGTGGATTTTTGGCAAGGACATGGTCTTACAAAACTTTAATTTATTTCAGCATATTTCAGCATAATATTTACAATTAAGGCAAACGTAAAATAAAATCCAAAACCTCTTCCTTTAATGGAAGTGCATTTCCAGAATGCCTTGCTCAGTGCTAGGGAAAGAAGGGTAAAGTACCTAAACCTCCTGGGTTTGTATCTGTCAGCACTTGAGCAGGTCAGATACTCAGTCTCAGCGAACCCCAGGTGTTTCTACTGGAATGCATACAAGGGATATGTGAGATGCAGTATGGTGCCAAAAAGCACTAACAATAAAGTGCAAAAAATCAAAAAAAGTGAACCTTCTCAGCAAATAACTACTAAGTTTACTGAAGGAGCACTGAATATGCAATATTCCAGGACTGGCAGGCATTAATTTTTGCCACTGCTCCCACCTGAGCTGTAAAAGAGTTTGTGCGCTTAATGCTGCAGGGAAAAAAAAAAAAGGAAAGCTTTAACTGTAGCCACTGCTCTGGCTTCAGGTCACCTGAATCTTGTTTCGTTTAGAAACAATTCCTTCCCAAATAAGCAAGGAGATATAATATTACTGATGTGCAGAAAATATGAGTACTTTCTGAAAGAAAACTGTTACCTTTCAAAGTGACTGAGTTTTGACTGAGATTCTGACTTCTTAGGCACTGTAAATTGTCTGGTAAATCCAGTGGGTTCTGTACAGTTACCAGTTCATATTGAAAGTTGCAGAGCTGTTAAATATTATCACATTCTTTCCTTCTGTCATCACTAAGTTGTTTTTATTTGAAGTGTATTTCAGCTGTTGCGGGTAACATCCTTTAACCACATGGAGTCTTAATTTGAATGTGGGGATACTCAGTTAAGCAACTGGAACTCAGGATTTGAGTCTATATAAGTTACACATGAAGTAAGCTGAGATTTTTTTCAGCTGCTTATACATTCATTCCAGTACATGTCATTTAATGGTCACTTTCACTCAGTCAAGGTTTATTTGAGAGGAGTTAATTTAAGACTAGAAAAGTGCAATTAACTTTCCAGTGAAAACAACTAGCTCTTTATGGATTGTTTGGCTCAAGTTTTCAGAACAGGGCAGAAAAAGGAAAAATAATTTCACTGGGAGATTGCAGTCAAATATTCTAGTTTGAAAGGTGAGAGGTTAATGAAAAACTTGGATAGTGCAGTGATAAAACTGTATATGAGCTTATAAGGAAATTAAATCCTTTGTATTCAGTTTGGGATATGCAGCAAGTAAAATCGGGACCTGCATACTAAATGGCAAGACAGAAAGATGAGATCAGAGCACATTTACTGGGGATTTGACATCCTTTGTGCAGAGTACCAAATAAGAAGAGGAAGTGGCTGAGTGGAGGAAAGACTAGGGAAAAAGAATTGTGTTCATGCTATCTAAAGATAGCATTGTAATATATGTACACAGTGTCAGGATTAAGGAAACTTTAATTACTGCATTACTTTACATGTGATTTTTTTTTACTTCACCTTTTTTTTTTTTGTTCATGCACTTTAAATCTACAGATTGCATGGCAGTAGAATTGTAGGGAGCTAATTTTAATGGGGTGTGTATATCTTGTTAAAATTAATATATTACCTCTGATTCTTCTGTCTTGTAAATTTTACCTCAGGCTGTATGGCACTAAAGGCAGAAAATCTATTAACAAATTATACAGATTTAATGTTATATAAAACTTAGTCCTTGTCCTTAAAAACTCTAAAATAGTAATGTGATTTAATAGAAACGCACCCAGCTTTCCGATTTCTAGGTTATATTGTTCTCTTGGGCCCCATGTAGGAGTGGCCAGGACAAGTGTCCCTGTGCAGACAAAGTCAATACCAGCGGTGATGCTGACAGATTCCCTTCACATTAGCCTTGCTTCCAGGTTTAGAAAGTTATTACAGTCCCTTTTCCTGATGACAGCAATGTTGCATTAATTCACACATCACCTGAAATGTGAAGAATGACCTCAGATAAATACAAGATCTACAGAACTGTTATGACACACTAATAGTAAATACTCCATTCATACTTACTGATATTGTTCATTTTTTATTTGCCTTTCAACTGCTGAACTCTGCAGACTCCTTTATGGGCCCAAGTATCACCCTCTCAAGCTTGTGGCTGTTCATTATACAAGAAGTGCTACATTGGGGCAGTTGTCTGAAATATTGCCCTTGCTTTTGAAAAACTGTTCAGTTTGCCACTGTGAATAGCTTGCCTTGTTAGATAAGTTTTTTGTGTTTTTTCCTTATTTATTTTTTGTGGGAAAGTTTGTTTATTTAGGGAATCATTCTAATACCATACAAGTCCCAAAATTAGACATTTTGGTAACAGAGAGTCTTGAACAGGGAATGAAGGAAATCAGGGACCCTCATATTGTTCACCAGAGAGAAAATACCTATTTGTTAATTAGAGAAATAAACCAGCAGTGTATGTGATAATGGACAATTTCTTTAAATTACTTTCAAGCTCTACTTTCTCATTCTTTATGAGAAAATTCCTCCCACATATCTTCAGATTTATGGGCATTCAGTGCATGAGGAGAAGTGGCAAAGGCCAAATGAAAAGAAAGCAGCTAAAATAGAAAAGTTTGGATTAGTTTTCATCTCCCTTTTTGCAACATGCGCTTATAGTCAAAATAATAAGACCGATGAGATTAATCAGTAAATACCATTTCTGTGGGCTTGATATAGTCTGAAAAATTTACCTGTACCACCTTTCATGATAGTTACATTTTGTCAGTGAAAAAAAAGTAAGAGACAATGCCATGAACAAAATTCAAGAATACTACATTATGATCCAGATTTTTTCTGAGGCATACTTCAAGCACTGAAAATGAGAGCTCACCAGGGCAGAGGAGGCAGGGCTGGTTGATAACTGAGTTAAGCTGTGCTGGACAGTGAGTCCCTGCTGTGTCTCTCACAGGGACATAATTTATGTGTGTGTCTCACACATAAGACTTAGCATAAAGTGATTTATACAGGGCAGCAGGTGTTGTGCATATGGGGACTGTCCAAGCATGGGTTTTTTTCCCTTTAAAATGATGAGAGGGGCAGTAAAAATGTGGATGAGGCTGTATAGCAGGCATAATAATCTTGCATGAAACAGAATAGCAAGTGTTTTATGAAAATCTTAACTTCGGTTAGTTAAAGTCTCATTTACATGGAGACTAAATGAGCAGTTTGCTTGTGTTTTGGTCCCTTGCTGCCACTGAGAAGATCATTGACATGCAGTGGTTTCTTTGAGCACCAAGTTTTACTCTTGGTGTTTAGAAAACTTATAAAAGAATTTTAATTTGAATGACAGGATATTACAGACTCTCTTGTTTCAGAAGTGTGAAGACTGCTAAAGGAGGAGTGATATTTTTGAGTGAACAGCTACATAATAAAGCTTTGAGCATTTTATATGCACTAACATCTAACTCTTTCTGATTCTTTAATAGTTCTATCTGGAAGAGATGTGAGAACCAAATTTGTTCACTGCAGTGCATTAAATTTGCACATTTTACAAGTTACAATACGGAGATTATACCTCTTTTTATTCAATTAATTCTGAATTGAATCATGGATGCTATTTCTTTTAATAGTATAAATAATCATTGAGTAGGATAATGGTTTATATTTGTCTGTCACCAAAAAAGGAGAAACTATTAAGTGCAAAGGGATCACCATTTGCTACTGCAATAACTGTTGTCTTGCAATTAATAGAATTTAAGGAAGTAATATTCATGTGTTTAGACTTATTTTGATGCTGCAATATAGTTGCAACAATCAAATTTTTATGATTTACTCATCCTGTGCTATACGCATAATTGTGGTTTATTCTTCTGCTCTCATTTCAAGTGCTTAAAAGGTCTGTTTTTTTTCAGTCATTTCAGCTTCATTAGTTAGCAAACTGCCACTTCAGTTAAAAGACATTTAAAGGATTTAATGCGCAGAGTATGTCAAGAAGGTCTTTCCATATTTACAGTATTTGTGATCCTGACAAGGTCATGTACTTATATGAACTAAGGCATTTAGATAAGTGATGGCAAAAAATAATCTACACTGTGTTCAAAATGAGCCCAAACTCCAGAGATCACAGAAACAAAACCAAACAAACAAGGGATATAATAGTTCACATTATTTATATTCTACTGAATTCCTATGTTTACCACCAAATCTTTATCATACAGTTTTAGGTAGTCCTGTGAGGAGCAGGGAGTTGGACTCAGTCCTTATGGGTTCCTTTCAACTTGAGATATTCTATGATTCTGTAATCTCTGTGGAATATTCTTCCTATAATCTTGAATATGAATATTTTCTCCTCAGAGAAAACAAAAATGATGCCTCCCTTTTTTAATCTTATGTGACTTCAAGAACAGGCAGCATGTATAGTCATGATTATCGTCTGTAAACATGACAGGTTAGCTTCTTGCCAGCAATTAGTAGCTTCAGCTGGAGAACTGACTGACCTTTTCAAACAGTAATGTAAAATCTTTCCAGTTCTTAGGGCTTTGTAGAGGGAAGGAGGGAGAGAAGGGTTGACATGTTTAGAATTTTCTCTTGGATATATATGTTCTTAAGAAACACTGAAACAGGGATAGTAGCGAGTATTCTGTCCTAGTTCATAGTCCACTAGTTCTGCTAGTATGAAGTACTCTCATAGAAAAAAGATCATTTAAACGATAATTTACATGGTGATGTAAGGAGTTTAGAGATTTTCTTATTGGAACATTTTTTAGTTAGATTTAAGGAACCTAAAAACATACTGTAACTGTCTTTTAATCTTGCCTTCTATATAATTTCAATTTCAGTAAAGAAAGCAAAACAAAAAATATCTGGCTAAATTTCCAGTAATATATTCTGTAAAACAAATCTAATCATTTATACACTTCTGTTTTCATTTCAAATGAATCAGGGATGAAATGTATTAAGTTCAAAGTAGTGTAATGTGAAAACAGTTATTTTAGACATTCATATTGTGATCCATGTTTTTCTGTTTTCCTTTAACGAGCAAGTACCTACCAGTAGTGCAAACTTGAAAACCTAGCAGGCTTGTAATTAAATTGAGAATTTTGTTTTCCAGAAAGTTAGTGTGTAGTCAAGTTTATAAATAAGTAGTTACTTTATTGTTATTATTATTTTAATGAGAAAACAGTAGGAGTTCAATTGAAATGTATTGAAGTGTGCCTGTTAGGTAATGTCCATCAAAGGTAATTAATAAGCTAAATTGCCTCCAGTAAAGTATGGGGATGAGGTTGAGAAGCCTGGTAGACAGACAGCAGTCAGATAACTCAGGTATGTTAGCACTATATAATTATAACAGACTGTTTCAACTTTTCAGTGCCTTCTTTGACCATTAAAAATGTCATTTTTTTTCTAGAGAAAATAAATACTTATTAAAGTTTTAGGAAAGTGAGGTGTTTGGTAGATGATAAATTAGTTGTAGAGACTGATTTTAGTTCTTGCCATGTGGCATCTGATTTTAGTTCTTGCCATGTGGCATCTCTTCCAAAATGTGAATATTTAATCCATGCTAGAACAGAGCATGCATCACATGAATAGGATAAGGAACTCTGCCTGAAAGTGCTGTGGCCGAAAAAGTCTACGGAGTCATTGTAAAGAATATTCAGACATGAGCTCCTGATTTGTTTGTTAATCTATTACCCTATGTATGTTTCAGGGGATGAGAATGTCAAGCGTCAAGTAGGATGGCTTAACAAAAGGCAGGACAAGGTTGTGTGATATGGAGCTTGAGCAACCTGCACTCATGCTAGGAACAATGCCTAATTTAATGACTATTATATTTAGAGTTGTTTACTTGGTGTTTTGGTGAATTGTGTGTTTGCTAGAGTATTTAAATTGAGTAAAATTTGCTTTGTAAAATACATGTTACACCTCAAGCAGAAGTTACATGCCAGAACTGAAATAAAATTTATAGATACAGTATAGTTATAGTATGATCCTTTCTGATGTTAGAAAAAATAAAATCTTTAACAGTGGAATGACAGCTTTTATTCCTCAAAATGCACCTTATTAGGAAATAGATCCTTTCTTGAGAATGAGCCTAAAATGGTTATATCCAGAAAACTTAACAAGTAGCTTTGATAGGCTTGAAGAAAGTGACAAGTGTAATGCCATGAAATAGTTGTTTGTATTCTTGTGCTAAATGAGTATTCATGTCTGACCAGTAGCCTTATTATTAATTCTTTCTCATTCAATCCTTTTTTTTTTTTTGATAGTGTAGTGAGAGAGGACATGATGTATGTATAATAACATTTAAATGTCCAGTCATGTGAGATGAAAAAGAAAGAAATTATAAATTGCAAAAGGAAATTCTTCCAAATAATCTCAGGACATGGAATATATTACCATACATCATTTGGACAGATTAGTAAGTTCTAAGGCAGATTTTTGAAAATATTTACCAGATCCTGAACTTACATACTTTTGCCTCATGTTGTCTGTTATCTGTGTTCTGTACATAATTCATATTATGCATGAAAATAGGAAACTGCATAGATGATTTTAACAGATATTTCACTGAAATTAAAAGTCAGGAATCCAAGTTACCCTGTGGATTTTTGAAATGAAACAAATAATATGGACAGAAAGAATGATGCGAATTCATTGTGGTTTTATCTGAAAATGTATATTTTTCATAAGATCATGTTGTCAATATGTATTTTATTTTTGTCAGATTAGCAGTAAAATTCATGATGGTGCAATATGCAGGCAACAAAGGACTTTAAGCATTGATTAAATGCCTTGGCTTTGGTCTAGTATTTAATTAACTACCAGAACAATTTATTGCCTAACGTAACCAAGCAACACTAATACTATCCTATTATCTTACTAGTACAAACAAAACAAATGCTGAAGTTTCTGGAGTCACTAAGCTAAAAAAAATTGTGTATATTGTTTTTGTGTACACATGTATACAGGGATACATTTGTCTGTGTACCTAAGATAAGATTGCGCTATTGTGATACAAGAAGATAGAAATATACTCTTCTTAAAAGCAGTTCCTACTACTATTATAATATTTGTAATTAGCAAAGCTGAAAATTTGTAATTGAAAATTTAAATTCAAATATTAATATAACTCTAAAATATCACAGTAACACTCTATAACACTGGACTTGAAGATCCCTTTGACTATTATTTTCATGATCCACTTACAAGATCAGAATGTTAAGCTTTCCATCCAATTCCTATTATATTTATAAAAATTGTGATTGATTGCATCTTCTGGTTGAAACTTGTTCTTCTGACACATGAATTAATGAATTAATTTCATTGACAAAAGAAGGGGCACCCATCCAAATCTTAAGACATCAGCAACAAGAGTTACAAGGGTAAAAAATAAACAACAGCTTATCTTTTCTCATCCAGAGTAACTGGCTTCTCCAACCATGCCAAAACATCCAAAAAAAGATATAAAACATATGTCATAGAAATTAGTGTATGTGATGTGCTAAGAGCAAGCAGTTATTGTTAGGCTTTATTTCTCTTGCAGTTACACTTATCAACTGCTGACATGGAGCTGTTTGTGAGAAAAAGATCCTAATCCACTCTAACTAAACCCTATGGCAGCTGACACGTTATACCAAATGGGGATCTGACTCATAATGACAGCCTAGATCTCTAGAGCATTGGACATAAAAATGAGATAGATAAAGGTTAACGTTAAGTTACATATAACACTTTATAATATTAAGCATGTATCTTAACATATTAAGTTACATATGTACATATTTTTGCATACAAGTAAAAATAAACTGAATTCTGCATGATCAGACAGCAAGTAGAGGAAGGCTTAATGGAGTCCACATTTACTAAATCCTGACGCAGCTTGGTATCCCACATATAATGATGTAATTGCACCACAAAAGAAAACAGCGAGTGAGGTTTTTGTCCTATTAACTATAGGAGAGATGTCCTGGAGACTCCTAAGAGCATGTCTAGCAATGCAGGTTTCAATGTGAGTGCATTTTTCCGGCATCTCATTAAATGTCAATTTGTATTACAACACAGACTAACAGAATTACAGAATCACAGAATGACTGATGTTGGAGGATCCTCTGGAGGTCTCCTGGTCCAACCCCCCTGCTCAGGCAGAGCCAGCTAGAGCTGATTACCTTTGATCTGAGTGTTTTCCAGGTGACTTGTGAGAGGATGGAGGCTTGACAACTTTCCCAGGCAACCTGTGCCAGGGCTCAGTCTCCCTCACAATCCAAAAGTGTTTCCTGTTTAGACAGTACCTCTTTTGCTTCAGTTTGTGTCTACTGTCTCTTTTCCTGTAACCAGGGATTGATGGAAAGACCCTGAATCTGTCCTCCTCAGGTATTTATATACATCCCTGAAACACACCATATTCCCCCTAAGCCTTCCCAGCTGTCAGCTGTTGCTTATGTGTGAGGTGCTCCAGTCTCTTAATCACCTTTTTGACCCTTTGTTGAATTCTCTCCTGTCTGTTCATGTCTCTCTTGCGCTTGGAGGCCAGAACAGGGGATAGTACTCCAGGTGTGGCCTTGACGGTGCTGAATAGAGAGGAAGGGTCACATTCCTCTATCTGCTGGCAATACTTTGCTAATGCAGTTGAAAGTACCACTGGCCTTTTTTCCACAAGGGCACATTGCTTGTTCATGTTCAGTTTGGTGTTCCCGAGGTCCTTTTCTGCTAAGTTGTTTTCTACCTGGCTTGTCCCCCAGTGCATCTCGGATCTTCGTGCATGAAGTCGCTCCTCTTGAGGTATAGGACTTGCACTTCTCCTTGTTGAACTAGATAATATAGACCTCATTTGAATGAGATTATGATGGAAATATGGGTAATTTTTGTTACTGCTTAGGATTCTTTTTTACGAAAATGCTATTAAATTACCATGGCTAAGGGGTTCAAGCTGCTTCAGAAGTGATTGGCATTGGAGCACAGCTCCACCTATCACCCTGGTTGCCCACGTTGGGCTGGATGTTCAAAGGCAGGGTCTCCTCTACACATCATGCAACTGATGCTACATGGAATAAGTGAGCTGCACTAATTACACAATGAGCTTGAATAAGGAATACCAGTTTCCAGGAATTCTAGAAGTCGTCATAGACTGGCCAGAGGGCAAAGATTTTGGAATGTCACCAGAGGAGGAAGAGGTGATGTGTGCTGAAGAGGTTCCACCATATAATAAGCTCTCAGAATGTGAAAAGCAATATGCCGTGTTTTCTGATGGGTCCTGCCATACTGTGGAAAGCATCGGAGATGGAAGGCAGCTGTATGGAGTCCTCAACAACAAGTTGTAGAAACTGCTGAAGGAGAGGGTGAATCGAGTCAGTTTGCTGAGGTGAAAGCCATCCAGCTAGCCTTGGACATTGCTGAATGAGAAATGTGGCCAGTACTTTATGCTGACTCATGGATGGTGGCAAATGCCCTGTGGGGGTGGTTCCAGCAGTGGAAGCAGAGCAACTGGCAACCAGAGGTAAACCCATCCGGGCTGCTGCACTGTGGCAAGATAACACTGCCTAGGTGCAGAACCTGGTGGTGAAGGCATGCCATGTAGATGCTCATGTATCCAAGTTGGGCCACTGAGGAGCACCAGAACAACTAACAAGTGGATAAAGCTGCTAAAATTGAAGTGGCTCAGATGGACTTAGATCGGCAACATAAGAGTGAATTATTTTTAGTCTCGGTGGCCCTCAGGGCAGAGATGAAATGTACAGATGGGCTCAAGATCGAGGGGTGGACTTAGCAATAACCCTATTGCCTGGGTTACTCATGGCTATGAGACATATGCTGCAATTAAACAAGCTAAACGGTTAAAACCTCTTTGGTATGGAAGACGATAGCTGAAGTACAAATATGGGGAGTATAAATATGTTTGTACAAATATGAAGTACAAATATATTCTCTAAATGAAACAAATCTATAGTTGCTTCTCTTTCCTCTTCTACCAAATAAAGATTTAAAATAGAAGCTACATATTTAAAAGGAAAAATAGCCATTTTTCCTGTCATGTCTAGAGCAATACCATAGTTAAGGACACGATTCATATGTTATAAGAAGGGAATGAGGTGACACACAGTTAAGTGCACAGCCATAATTTGCTGGAATCTCCACTCAGTGGCACAAGTTTTGCAGACAATAAATCTTTGTGTGATTTGATAAGAGGTTTTAACTGAATGAAGATATTCTTGCAGATTGTCCATTTGTTAAACAAAATAGCTAAAAGCTTTTCATCCTTCTCTTACACTTGCTGTTGATTTTAGTAGAAGTTTCCCAATTTTTAATTAAAAGACACTGGTTTACTCAGCTGTTAAACAAAGGAGGTTCATTCTTTTTATTCTTCTTCTTTCCCTCTGTCATGAAAGCATAACTCTATTACAAAGAATGAAGTAAACAGCACCCTATCAATCAACAAGGCATTCCTGTGTAAGCCCAGCTGAAAACAGGACATTTTCCTGTTTTTCTTAACAGCAAAGTTTCAAACTCTTCTCTGTTGCTAAAGAAATACAGAGGGTTTTGAGAAAGGAGCTTTGCAATTTTTAAAAGTTCTCTGTTTTGCAATCGTAAAATTCTGGTGAAATAATGATTGTGCATTATAATTCTGCATGTGCATCATCAGTCTCTGATCTCAAGTCTGTAACTTATTTGATCTTGGCTGTCTCTAATCTTTTTTCTACATTTCCCAATAAAGACTTTCATTATTTTTCATTTCCTTACCATAAAGGTTTTTGGAAGGTGTTTCAAAAGTAGAAGACATAAAAAAGAGATTTTTTTTTTTAGCAAAGAACACCAAGAAACTTCAGGATTAGTTTAAACAGCACTTAAGTGATTAAAAACCCTTCATCACTAAAATATTAAAACTAACACTAAATGAAGCAAGTGCTAATAGCATATAGTATATGTATAGGTGGTTTTATATATATATATATGCTAATATGTGCTACATGTATGTGAAAACATAAACTAGGAAGTAGCAGACTTTGATTTCTTCTTCTGTTAGTTATTTCCTTGTCTCTTGAGCAAAGCATTGTGTTTATTGATGTATTAACTATTGATTTGCAACAAGTAAAAAGTAGGTATTATTATGTCAAAATGTAATTGCAATTATAACTTTTTAATGTTTCAGTGATACAACTAGGTCTCTGAAGAGTAGCGTTACTTAATGATTCAGCACTGTTTCCAAGAACTGTTGTAGCAAAAGTATGAAATGCCAAAATGTTATTGATATGTATTTGCTTTATTTTGGAAGGCTGTTAACAGGTTTTGAAAGAAACTCTTCTTGTACAGTTTTAGTCATTATTTATAGAAGTGTGAAGGTTGAGGTGTCTTTGGGGTGATTAGAGAATGTTCAAACAAAGTTGGATTTTTCTTGAGAAAGAAAGAATCCCCATAACTTTCAATAAGTATTAAGGAATGCATAAATTCATGATAGACTGATAATATACATAGCATGAATATTATTTATGAAAAATAGGACTTTTGGAGTACACTATGATGGGACAATAAACTTCCTACTGTACACAGAAATAAATGAAATGGACAAATCCTTGCAAACTTGCCATTGGTAGCTTTCACTTTGAGTAGGGGTTTGGATTTGATGACCTTTGAATGTCAACCTAAATTATTATTGCATTAATCTACAGACAGTTATAGTGAATATTTCTCCTTTCTGATTTTTAAAAAAGTGATGCTCACTCTAAGTTGAAAAGAATTTTGCCTAGTTTCCCCAAAATGAAACTATTTCAGGTTCTACCTACTAAATGCTCATAAAATATCTGACTGCAAACATTGAAGGGCTGTAGGGTTGGTCGTGCGGATCTGACATTTATATTACATGCATTTCTGGTGTTTTATTTTAGCGTAGGTGCAGTTTGGCATCTTGGACTGAAGCACATTAAGTGCATGCTTGGAGCAATCTTTCAGTTTTGTTTTCTCTTAAAAGAGCCTGGTTTGTACACTCTGAGACTGCAATACACATAATCAAGAAGTTACCTGTGAAAGTGCAGTCTTGCTACAAATTAAAATGCAAATGTAGGTGTGCTGCTGTTCTCTAAGGAAAGACTCTCTGAGTCTTCTGTGACTCCTTTTGATATTGTGTCACCTATCTTGAGGCCCTCTGAAATGCGACTACTGCTAGTTTGTCTTGGTCACATCACCACCTATTTAACTTTTCTTCCTCTAAATAATGTATTTCTGTTGCTCTGACATTGCACTTTAGCCATGTTCTACCCATTATATTTCCTACTGAGCCATCAGTTCTGTCCTGGAGTACATGTTTACCTATACTTGTGCATGAGCGCACACTCATTCAAAATCTCCCCCTGCACTCCAAAAACATATCAAAACTCATCTGTAATAATGCATTCTGTAACTTGAGGCTTAATCATCGATAGGTAAATTCCAAACTAGGATTTTTTAACAGTTTAAAATATGGTTTGTAAAAGGAATATGATATTCAGAGTGAAGATATGCTAATTATAATGATTTATGGGTGCATCTGTAAAACCTATGATCTTTAATTATTTATTGCTACAGCTGAGATTGCAGCTGCATGTAGGACCATTTTCTATGACACCTTTTCCCAGAATAGTTTCAGCTGAATTGAAGGAGTTTGAGAAGCTCAAGCTGTTCTTTAGACATGTGTCTCTTCACATTGTCAACAGTTTGGATATTACTTTCAGACAGAGCAGCAGTCAATTTATGTTGTGAGTTCAGTAAGAAATTTTTTTCTTCTGTGACAAAGGAAGAGATTTTATTTAAGCTCTACTGCTTGGATTATTACTCAAGTTTAACTTGTTGGCAAGTTTTAAAATATCTAGTTTGTTAATATTTATTCTTGTTTTCATTTTAATTTATTTTTTTTCATTCTACTTAATGGTTATTCTTTAGTAATATGAGTAGTCTAAGTAATCTGCTGTGGGAGATGACATAATTTCCTACTGACATTATTTCATTGATTATTTTATGTCTGTTTGTATTTTTGCCCTATTGGAGGGAAAAGAGGTTTGTAACTTTGATTGTCCTGAGCTGTAATTCTTACTGAGCCTACATCTGGGTGATTGCAGACAAGCCACTTGACCTCAGTATGACTCAACCCTTCAGCAAAATTGAGTAAACATCAAAATCTCATAAAAAAGCAGCTGCTGCATCTAAACTGAATTGTCTAAAATTGCATTGTGACAGCATTGCCATTGGGTCTCAGAAGACCTGAATTTTAATTTTTTTTTCAGTCATAATGCCACATGAAAACAGTTATAAAAAGCATACAAATAATGATATCTTCATAGTTTTGCAATGGCATTGCCTGTATAGTCATTGGAGGCATTTAGACCAAATCTATAAAGTCATTCTTACATTTCTCAAATTTTGTCATAACCATTTACATGTATATTTACTTGCAAAGGGCATGTGTTTTCATAATTTTGGATCAGATAGTGGATATTTCATCTTTAATTCATCATGCAACTTTAAGAAATTGATTGATCTTGAGAGTAATCTCCAAAACATGAAGATTGAAAGTTTTAAGAGTTTTTAAAAAAACGAATAACTCAATCTTGGAAAATATTCCATGACAGTTGTTGCTGTTCCTCTTGATTTTAACAAATTTCTTTTCCAGTTTCCAGTATCTGCTCTTAAGTATTTTTTTAATCAAGATGAGATATTCTTTACTTGAGCTGTGCCACAAAGCCTATACTGAAATGCTGTAGCTGCACTATGAATGTACTTTTGTACCTGTAATGGTAGAGCCCACACTTCTGAGATCATGGATGGCCTGGGAGTCATCACTGCTGACACAAGCAGTCATAATATTTTGACAAGACCTGAGTTGACATCTTAATCACAATTTTTTCATCATAATAAATTTTAAATTCTGATTATTATTAGATTTTTACGCAAACATATATTCAGGCTTGACTTTCTCATGCAGTCCTCTTATAGCATTGTAGTTTAATATTTTGGCTGCTACTTCCTTCAGCATGCTGGAGATCCTGGGCTTCTCTGGGATCTTTCACAATCAGCCACTTGGAAAGTAATTACTATTAATACTCACCACTCCAAAACGCCATTCATATATCACGTAAGCTATATGCTCATGCTCCTTTTGAAAGTCTAGTTTGTATTGTCTGTTATGGTTTATTATATCAAATTAGTCCTATTTCATATGTGTATTCATGATGCTATTCCACTGTATTCTTGGACAATTGCTGAAAAAAATGGTGTGCTAGTCACTTTCAGCATGACCAAAGTTGCTATTATACTGAAAGTATTAAACTACATATTTATTTTTGAACTGCACAAGGTACCACAAAAATTGCTAATAAATAATGGTGCAAGGCTCCTAGTGGCAATAATTGCAATGATTAGTGGTAATAATTGCAATGAATTATTTCCACTTTGAATTCAAGGGCAGTTGAGGCAATAACAAAGCACTATACAAAACAAGAAAACATTTATATTGGTAAATGAGGTGTCTTTCACCAACTATGGCTCAATTGCAATGAAAATGTGTCATGGTTTATTTAACCTAGCTGGCAACTAAGCCCCACACAACTGCTTTTTCACACCCTGCCCCACTGCAGGACAAGAAAGAAAAACTCAAGAGTAAAAGTGAGAAAGCTTGTGGGGTGACACAAAGACAGTTTAATAGAACATAAAAGAAATGAAATTATTAAAATTGAAAAAATAATGGTAGAAAAATTCAATTATATAAAAAAAAGTGATATGCAATGCAATTGCTCACCACTCACCTGTCAATGCCCACCTTCTGAGCAGCCACTCCTCTTCAAAAACACCCCCCCCACCCACACCCCACCCCTGATTATAAACCAGTTATGATACCCTTTGACCAGTTTGGGCCAGCTGTCCTGGCTGCACATGGGAAGCTGAAAAGTCCTTGACGTGGTGTAAACACTACTTAGCAACAACTAGACACATCCATGTGTTATCAACATTACTCTCAGACTAAAGCCAAACCACAACACTGTACCAGCTACTAGGAAGAAAATTAACCCTATCCCAGCTAAAACCAGGACACCATCCTCATATCATAGTAGTTGAGTGTGTTTTTCATTTTCTACTCTTGGAAATGTATTTTAAAGACATCCACACTGCTTTTCCATGGAAAATTTTGGTGATCAAGATGTCTGGTTGTGAAAGGAATGACTCATTGCCATGGCAATCCTACAATACAGCCAGGAAAAAAAAAAAATTATTTTAAGCACTTTTGGAAGGAAAATAAATATTATTTGCAGTTTGTATTTCACATTGATAGGGTGTAATGCTTTGGTGCCTTGTTCTGTTTTGTTTTGTTTTGTGTGTGTTCTTAACTGATCAAGTACTTGCTAAAACTAAAATGTTTCCTTTTCCTTTTGCGTTTGGAAAAGGTTGGGTTTCTTTCAGTGTGAGCCATCCTTTAACATCTTTGGATGACTAAGGCTGGATAGACACACCTACTGTATAGGTCTTTTTAGTATCTTAAATATGTGTACATTAATGTTACCCATCTATTAATGAGAAAACTGAAAATCAGTTTACATGGAGCATAACCATAAAAAGCAGTGGAGAAAAACATATATATGAAAAAAACACACAGACGTAATGAGTCTGTACTTTATCACCTAAAGCCATAGTGCTTCTTTCACAGTCATCAGCTTGGTTATAGTCTGTACTGATTTCTGAGTAGTTCGTAGCTGAACTTTATGGTGTTAGTTAATGCTTTAAACCCAGTTTACTAAAATTATCCACCTTCCCTATACAGAGTACCTTCTACTGTAAACCATAGGAATGGACTGCACAGGGTGACTCTAAAGCATACTTGAGTGGCTACTGGCAAAGCAGTCTGGCTTGGTTTTTGTTTTTTTTTTTTTTTTTAATTATTGGAAATAAGTTTTCTTTACAGTAATTGCAGACTTTTTTTTTAATTATTTTTCTCATGAAAATAATTTTTTTTATTTTTACTCCTTGATTTTGCTTTGAAGAGTGTCTGCTTGCAGTCATCCAAGACTTATTATAGTATATCCTGTACGATTTTGTGTCCGTGTACAAAACTGCTATATATTGGGTTGGGATTTTGTATTATATGCGTTTACTCTGTAACATTTGACTGCTTTAAATAACTTTAAATTCTTCTCAGCTTTGGTATAAGTACTCTTCTAAACAGAGTTCAAGATATAAATACCTCTCAGACTGTCAAAATTACAAAATTACACAATGATGCACTATATATTTTATGTATCTTTGAAGAAGCATATTTTTTCTCAGTAAGAAATTTGAGTAACAGCTGCTGACACAGGCAATAATTCTCAGGCTGGGTTTTTTCTCTCTGCTTTCAAAGCTGTTTTGTTTCATTTCTCTAAAACCAAGAAATTGTATATTCACATCATTTTTACTAATGTGATACAGAAAGGTATTTAAAAATGTATTCCACATAAGTGGGCTATCTTAGCATATCTTTGGCATATCTTCCTTGTATTCTCTTTCCCATTTCATAAAAATACTATTTGGAAGTATAACTCTCTCTCTAAATTGTGTCTCATGAGATTCTGACTTGATTATAACTTAAACATCCAGGCAAACACATATTTTCCTCTTGTTTCTGGGACAAATTAGCTACTTTATGTTGCAGCTAATCATATTTCTATCTACAAAAAATATAAACTCTCTGCAACAACTTTTAATGGATTTATTTTGTAAATTAATTTAACATTATTTTAAGAGTTTTCATTTTTCTATAGCAGCTCTGCACCAGTTTTTCCAGATTACTTGGGTCAGACAAATCGTTTCCCTAAAAATTCTAATTTATTATCACTGTGTCAGCTGTAACAAGATTTAGTTCACTGTGGGATCATAGAATCATAGAATAGTTATGGTTGGAAAGGACTGTAAGATCATCTAATTCGAACCCTGCTGCCGTGGGCAGGGGCACCTCACACTAAACCAGGTCACCCAAGGCTCTGTTCAGCCTGGCACTGAACACCACCAGGGATGGAGCATTCAGAGCTTCCCTGGGCAAAACATTCCAGTGCCTCCCCACCCTTACAGTAAAGAACTTCCTCCTTATATCCAATCTAAGCTTCCTCTGTTTAAGTTTTAACTCATTACCCCTTGTCCTATCACTACAGTCCCTAATGAAGAGTCCTTCCACAGCATCCTTATAGACCCCTTCAAATACTGGAAGGCTGCTATGTGGTCTCCATGCAGTGCTCTCTTCTTCAGGCTGAACAGCCCCAACTTTCTTATCCTGTCTTCATATGGGAGGTGCTCCAGTCCCCTGATCATCCTCGTGGCCCTCCTCTGGCCTTCTTCCAACAGTTCCACGTCCTTGCTGAGGACACCAGAATTGTACACAGTACTCTAAGTGAGGTCTCATGAGAGCAGAGTAGAGGGGAGGGATCGCCTACCTCGCCCTGTTGGTCACGCTCCTTTTGACGTTGCCCAGGATATGGTCGGCATTCTGGGCTGTGAGCGCACACTGCTGGCTCATGTTCATTTTCTCATCGGCCAACACCCCTAAGTCTCTCTCTGCAGGGCTGCTCTGAATCTCATCTGTGCCCAACCTGTAGCTGTGCCTGGTATTGCTCCGACTCAGCTGTAGGGCCTTGCACTTGATAAAGCTGACACACTTCACAAGTATGTCAAGGTCCCTCTGGATGGCATTGCTTCCCTCTAACGTATCAACTAAACCACACACCTTGGTGTCATTTGCAAACTTGCTGAGGGCACACTCAATTCCATGACCCATATCACTGACAAAAGTGTTGAACAAGGCTAGTCCCAACAGCAATCCCTGAGGGATACCACTCATTACTGGTCTCCAGCTGGATATTGTGCCATTCACTGCAACTCTTTGCATGTGGCCGTCCAGCCAGTTCTTTATCTACCGAGTATTCCACCAGTCAAATTGATGCCTCTCTAATTTAGAGACAAGGATGTTGTGCGGGACAGTGTCAAATGCTTTGCTTATGTCCAGGTAGATGACATCAATGGCTCTGCCCCTGTCCATCAGTTCCATAGCACCATCATAGAAGGCCACCAAATTGGTCAGGCAGGATTTCCTCTTAGTGAAGCCATGCTGTCTGTCACCAAGCACCTTGTTGTTTTTCATGTGCCTTAGCATGCCTTCCAGAAGAACCTGCTCCAAGCTTTTGCAAGGCAGAGAGGTAAGACTGACAATATTGGTATTGAATGCCTCAGAAAGGCAACCTGAGAAATAGCCTTGAACAGCAGTTCTAGGTCTTCTTTACATGTAACAGTGCCAGCTCATCCATGTGATACATGCTGCTGGGAGCATGGTCTCAGAGAAGCGTCAGTGCACTTACATTATGGTATCTGAAGGGCAAGTTGCATAGAGATGACTTGGAGGTTTTATATTCCTGTTTCAAAGGTTGGCTCTTGCAGGGCAAGTTGAGGAAAACTTGTCTAAGCCCTTGTGAAGGCACATGGTTGCAAGCTCACTGACTTCTTGAAGTATTTATTCCACCTTTTCTTCCTTCTCAGACAGAAAAAAAACCTACTGAAAACAGCCCTTCTCCAAGTCCATTGAAATAAATGGAAAAGTTCCTATTCAGTGCAATGGACTTTAGATCTGAAACAACATGACCTTAATACTTCCCTGTGATGCTTAAGAGATCGCTCATCTCAGTGTGGGCTTCCTCCAGGCCTCCCTTCCTGCTAACCTTTCTGTCTGCCTTGCCTACTTTCTGCTTCTCGTGCAGATAGTTTCAAACACTTTTTTAAAAGATCATTATTTTTCTTGGTGATCTACCTGACACCAGTTGTAGTCTGAGCACCATCATCCTTCCTTATTTAGCAATTTTAGAAAAAAAAAAAAAAAAGTGAATTTTCAGAAATAAGAAGCAAGAGACCCTTGTAGCTTATATTTAAACACTTCCTCCTCTTTTTGAAAGCTTGATTCTTTTCCAGTGTAAGATTTTCAGTCATGGGTTTTCTTATGAAGTGTTTATACACAACACCTAAACTAGGGAGGCATTCATTTTGATCAGAGCATTTTGACACTAGTGGAACACGAATAATATGTTACAATTCTAAGACTTGAACTACAGGAAAAGCATGTGGGATTTCAGTTTATTTTCAGAATAAATGTATTTGTAAGAGTGAACTTAAAATTGGTGTGTGGAGAGAGATAAATATTTGTAAAATCTATGCTCTGTTGTAAACATTTATATGCCTCTATCGCTGAGTATCTAACTGTGACCTATTAAAGAGATCATAAAGGCCAGCCTGCCCAGTAAATAGCTGCTGAAGATGCTTCAATTGGCTAGACAATGAAAGCATCCAAACCCTTAGTTAAACCTTTCAGAAATACTGACTGTTACCTCCCTTTTGGTTTTACTTCTCTAGGGAGCAAGCCAGATTGTTGCACACAGCATAACACCGCTACCATAACTGTTCTGTGCCAGTTCTGCTGTACAGTAATGATTCTTGGCTTCCTTTTCATTTACTCCTGTGTTACTTAGAATACAAGATGAAATGAAGTGAAATTTCCATAGAGAGATGCAATGTATTTCAATAGCAAGATCAAAATATGGCTTAAGAGGATTGCTCTATTTTTTTTGGAAATTATTTATTTTAGACAAGGCAATGATTAGAATTATATTTGTTCCTTTTAGGGGATTATGATTATCATCATGTTTATAGAAGTGAAATTGTAAGAAACACGAAACAGTCTATAAAAAAAAATGCTTTTTTTAAGCTAAATCTGTTCATGAGCTATTATTGTATGTTGCATATAAGAGACATAGAGATTTACTACAGCTACTCCTGTACCTCAAGACACAGTCTTTGAGCTTGTGCTACCAGTGTTTTGGAAAGCAGTTGAGAAGTACTATCAAAAGCATGTGATTCGGCATTTATTTTTCTGTTCATCACATTATATGGCAGATTAGAATTACATTCAAGACTTTTTTTCCTGTTAATGCAGTGTAGATTTAAAAAAAAAAAAAAAAAAGAGAAAACTGAGAGCAAAGTAGAGAAAACTGTGGGTTTCTTGAGGAAGACAAAGTTAAAATGTCAAGTCATACTCAAATGAAGAGTACTTTTCTTGTCTTTTAAAGACAGTTTTTCAGTCATGCTGCATTTTATGGTCTTTTTCTGCCTTTAAGTATTTGAAATTATAATAGAATACTTGGTATGGTACATCAAAGCGATCTTCTTGTCTAGTCTCCAGAAGTGATGTTTAAACAAGCAATACTTCTGCCTAACAAGTCATCTTTGTGTCGGTTCTGTCTCCTTTTTCTGTAGCTCTGCAGAAAATCATGCAACTTATGTTTAATGAATACTTTTTGAAGATTATAATATATAATAACCTGTATAAAACAAAGTCATTTTTTTTTAATGCATAAGGTTATTCCTGGGGACGATAGTAAGACTAATAAAATATCATTAGAGAATAAGTGACAGTAAAAGTTATAACAATTTTTTTCTCACACCTTTGGTATTAAAAATTACTCTGAGTACCAGTATGAAATGAATGGTTTGCTCTTGTGGTGCATTAACCTTAGGTGTCTGCCACATGCTCACCCAGCTGCTTTCACTCCCTCTTCTCAACAACATATATGGAAAAAATAAGATGAAAAATCTTGTGTGTCAAGATAAAGACAGGGAGATAACTTTCCTATTGCCTTCACGGACAAAACAGACTGGACTTTGAGAAAATCAATTTAATTTTTACCCATGGGGAAAAAAGAAAAGAACAAAACAAAAACCAAAAACCAACATTGTGAGGAAAAAAAAAAAAAAATCCAAGAGCAATTTCCTGCAGTTTCCTCCTTTCCTCCCACTTTTACCCTGTTGCAAAGTGAGATCACTCTTACATGATACAGTCCTTTGCCAGTTGTTCCAATTCTGTTCTTTCAAGATTTGCTCCAGCATGTGTCCTTTCTACAGAGTAGTAATTTAGAAGTGGATTGTTCTAGCATGGGTTTCCTATCAGATTCAGCTGCTGCTAGTAAACCTGCTTCTGTATAGGGTTTCCAGAGGCTACAACTTCCTTCATGGTGTGTCCACCTGCTCCACTGTGGATCTCCATGGGCTGCTGGATCACAGCTTCCCTCACTGCTGTCTTCACCAGGGATGCAGGGAATAAGATTCCTCCAGTGCTGGGAGCACCTTTCCCAACTTCGTCAAGCTCTGTGTCTGCAGGGCCGTTTTCTCATGTTTGCTTCTCAGCCCTCTCTCTGACAACTTCTGCACAGTGTTTTTTCTTAAATGCATTCTTAAATATGCTTTCCTAGGAGCATGGCCAGCTTGGCTGCTGGGCTCAGTTGTGGCCTGAGGTGGATCTATTGAGGCCAGCTGGAATAGTTTGTCTAGCAAGGATCAGTCCCTGGCTTCTTTTGTATAGTCCACCTCATCAGCCCCCTGCTGCCAACACCTTGCCATGTAAACCCAGTACAGCCCTTTGTTTTGCCTGATGCTTGTAATCTACCCTGACAAGTTGCTGTTTGGCACAGGCTTAGTTGCTGCTGTTCAGGCTACCTGCATCTTGATTTTACTCCTGTCATTTTCCTGATGTTACCAGCCAGCTGTTACATATGACTAAGAAAAGTTTGTGTAAAGGCTGAACAAGCAGAGGAAAAAAATTGTAGAAATGTTGCATTTTCTTTCATATGTTCTTTTTGGCTCCTTCATCCTGTAATACAGTTATTTAGAAATTGAGTTGATTACAGAGGGTAAGTGTTCAGAATTGGATTTAAATTGTTTTTGTGATATTTAGTCATATTCCTGTTTGGGATGAGTGAAGACACAGTCTTTCCATGCCAGTTACTCTTCTGTGAAATAACACTTTTACACTTCATGAAGCAAATTCATTTCAGAGTGTAAGGCACTTGGCTGCGTTCTGTTGAGGTCACAGGCAAATACCTGAGCTGGAGGCAGATGGTGTTTGTATCAGAATATGTCTAGGGACAAAGCACGCTCTTTGTGCTTTGGGTGATGTCTTTTCTACAGGCAGTAGTGATCAACTCTCGTCACTGTGACACCATGTTGTTCATTATTCGTATGGACAATTATTGAATTATTTTGTTTCTCTCTGTTTCTTGATTGAATTGCTAAATTGGCTTCAGAGAAATTAAGAAATATATAAATCTGAATTCTCTTGTTTATTTTGTGATGAGGCTTCCCTTTAAAGAGGGAAGATACTTTTATGGAAACACATCTGAATTGAAGTAGTTATCAGATATTTTTGTGAAGGCAATCTCATTTTTCTGGAAGTTCACACATAGGGAACAAAAAAGGATTAAATTTTTTAATGGTCAAATAGAACAGCTCTTTTGAAATACAAACTGAATATTCATAAACTTTCTTCCTGCCTTATTTAACTGATTTGAGCTTTCAAAGTCTAATGCTTCCTTGGAAGTTGTGCTAGAATTGTAACTAATAATCTTCCTATGTTTATGCAACATGCAAACACACATATGGTCCATACACAGACATTGTCCTTATATTAGCTAGATTTTGTTGACAAAAATACAATAGATCATTTAGCAAATATATCATTTGCTGACCTCATTGCAATTTTATAAGAGGCACTGTTATAAAAATGGATATGACATTTGCATTTCTGCTTAATTGCTGTGCAGTGAACAAAAAGATAAGAAAGCCAAGAAAGCTCATTAAAACTGAAATGAGGGCAAGTGATCAAAGAATGATATTTTAGTGGGGCTGCAGTCAGATCTGTCACTCTCCCCTCAAAAAAAAACCAACTTATTTTTGGATTTTTTGATGGGGAGAGAGGATGTAGGGTTTATATAACCACTCTCCTCTTTTGCGCTATGCTTGATATGCAGGGTGTCTCTATGCCTGTATTTTAGCTTGGGGGCCTTAGTAGCCAGGGGAGCTTCTGGAGAATAATGTATTTTCCTTTGCCCTGAAGTAGCTTCCTTTTTCCTTTTCCTTATTGACTTTGTTGCCTTTTTTTCTCAGAATAAATGAGGATATTCATAGGGGCTTCTAACCCTCACCATGACATACTTGAGATTTATTAATTGAGAATTATGTATTTAGAGGAAGGAATGTTTCATAGTTTGAAATGTTAATAATTAGGAAACAGTCAGTGTATGACTGTGTAATTGATAACTGATTCATATGGTAAGTACATACAAAGGGAGAGCTAAAGGTACCTAGTAGTCATTTAAGTCAGAGCTTTCCTATTTTTCGCATGAATGACATCATGAGAAAAACAATGCTTTAGAAATAATTTTGCAAAATTTTTCCTTGTTTTAAAACATTAAATATCTGCCTATATAAATGTGCATATGCTGCATGCCATTGCAGGGACTTCCCTCTGTTTCACAATATAGCATACCATCTTGCCACCTGAAACCACCACAGATGATATTTTTATTTAAGCCACAAGTCTAGCTGTGCAGAGAAACTACAGCAGAAAGCTTTCTTAGAGGAACCTGTGTGCTAGAACAGGCAGCCTATCTCTCCTCTGATTATGCATTTCAGCAGATTGTGGTGAAATTCTTCTCTGTCAACAGAATAAGCCTAGTTCTGTCAAATGTTCAGAGCAGCCTTCAGTCACAAAGTATTGATGAGCTATCACTGAACTGCTACAGGAAATAGAGCTTGGTTACACAGGTGTCACATGCAAGCAAAAAAATTCAATTCTGTTCTCTGCAGGGAGATATGAAGCTATATCAGCTTGCACAACAGTTGTGAAAATCTGCTCAAATAAGTAAAATCTGCATATAATTACCTTATTGTGCTCGGTCTTCCATCTAGAACTGGTAGCTTAGAATTAGTTTAAAAAGGAGAGACAGTGTCCTGAAATTCACGAGTTTTCTGTAACTAGGCTACTAATGCTGATAGATGATGTATAACTCAACTATATGGCTTTTCTTTCAAAAGTATGTATTTTCTGAATATTCGCATAAGGTGGTGCTCTCAAGGAAAACCTTTCAAAAATCACAGTTTATAGAATTAAGTCATCCTAGTAGTTTGGTTGACTGGTTAGTCTGCAATGAGAAGCTGCAGGAATAATTAATAATCAAATATTTTATATATATACTGAATTCCCATCTTGCTGTAACAAATAATACTCGTGCTAGTAGTACATGCAGCTGTAGTTTGGTTTTGGTTTATTATGTTTTTTGCAGTTTCCCATGTTTGTAATGAAAGTAATGTCATGAACATTCATTGCAAAATAGCTGTAGAAACTAAAAAAACCATGAAGCCGGGAAAGCCATTATCATACTGTATTCCTATGAGTTTTTTTTTTCTCCTGTGAAAACAACTTTGTCTTATAACTAATTTCTTTTCATAAAAATAGACTGGGTTGCTGTCACACTAAAGAATTTTTGAGGTAATGCTGACATTTATAAAAGCTACTATACATTAATAGTTGAACATATTTTTGAGTTCTGGCCTTCTTACATAAAAATGACGTGTTTCAGATGTCTTGACTGTTATGAGGAATGACATTCATTCCTCAATTCAAACATATAGATAATGTAGAAAACTTCCATTTATTGTTCCACTTTTGATAACATTTTTTTAACTTCTGAGGCAATCTACATTTCAATATATGTATATTTATGCATTTGACGCTGTCCCACACCCCATCCTGTTCTGCATCAAAAGGAGTGTGACCTGCAGAATGAGGGAGGTGATCCTGTCCCTCTACTCTGCTCTCGTGAGACCTCACTTGGAGTATTGTGTGCAGTTCTGGTTCCTCAACATAAAAAGGACATGGAACTGTTGGAACAAGTCCAGAGGAGGGCCACGAGTATGATCAGAGGTCTGGAGCATCTCCCCTATGAAGATAGGATGAGAGAGTTGGGGCTGTTGAGCCTGGAGAAGAGAAGGCTGCTTGGAGACCTCATAGCAGCCTTCCAGTATCTGAAGGGGGC
>JASSUY010027604.1:11371-29430 GCA_032466535.1 Forpus xanthops | reverse complement strand
GCTCTCGTGCGCGCCCGCCCGGCCGGCGAGGGGGGCCGCCCCGGGACCGGGGAGGGGGGGGGGAAGCGGAGCCCCGCTGGTGGCGCCCGGTTCCGTGCCCCTAGAGGAGCTGTCGCCTGGGTGGCCCCGAGGTGTCTCTCCGGGAAACACGTCGAAGCTTCCCCGGTTCCTCTGGGTGAACCAGACCCCCAAAGCCCCTGATCCCTGCGTTTTCGTCTGTATCATTTATTATTATTATTATCTTTTAAGACAGCATTCCCATGTTCTTAGCGGGTGGGTTTTGGGAAAAGCAGACTACGAAATGCTGCATGATACAGTGGCAGGTGGCTGCGCTTTGCCCGCGAATGATGACGAAAAAGTGCAAGGCAACATGTCAAATGCCAGCATTGCTTGAAGTCATTAACGATTATTTTTTGTGGGTATTTTTTTTTTTAAGGATTCCTTCTTCTCCCTGTGGGAGCAGCCGTGAGAAGGACGCAACAGGAGGCAGATTTGGGGCTGGAGTCCTCTTTTCCGTCATTTTATTCAGGGGACACAGCTCTACTGCGTTACTCCGGTGCCGGAGCTCCAGAGTCCGTGATGAGTCAGTGCAGCGGAACGGCACACGCCTATTTCTGTGTAAACTCTCCCCTACTCCTGACCCAGTCGCCTTTCTCCCTCCAGCCTTTTCATTACTCAGGCAGTGTCTTAAGCTGAGGACAGCAAAATCGTGGAAGAAATTTCTCCACCTATTGCTTCTACCTCTGCTAATTTTGAATACGGCTACAGCCTGGAAAAGATCGTATAAGGAAACAGATGGCAAATCGCTATTTGTCTAGGGCAGGAGCACGCCTCGCAGAGCAGCTCCTTCAAGACGGGTGTGAAACTGCTGTCATGCCCGCGGGTCCTCAGGCAGCTTCCGAAAGGAAAAAGGTCTGGACAAACGCAAGTTGGGAGCAGCTCCTCTGCAAGCAGTGTGGGGATGCTGAAACAAAACTTGCTTGAGAGATGAAACAGACCCTATTTGATAAACACTTCTTTTTTTCCCACCGTAGCTCTGAAATCTTCAGGGCTCTCATTAGGGTGTAGTGGTTTAAAAGGTACTCCTGCTGAGCTCAGTCCCAGATACAGGGAAATTTCTCTCGTGGTAATTGACGGCTGGACAGCAACACCTTCATTTCTTTCAAGTGAGCAGTTAAGCCATATAAAACATCTCTATAAAGGCAAATACTGTGTGACTGATCTCTCTGGACAGTATTGCCAGGACCTCTGCTTCACAATTCCACCCAGTTGAACCCAATTTGAATCCTTCTGCTCATTTCCTATCCTTGCTTTGAAAACAAGGTTTGCCTACTTGCCTTTCCCCCACCCCCACCCCCATCCCCAATGTTTTGATTAATGCTTCAAATCCCTTCTTTTTCACTCTTTCTACAAAACTTCTCCATTGCGGTGCGGCAGTCATACCAAACAGTCAGTTCATCCTCCCTGCTTCATGTTCTCAACTTCAGACACCCCTCTTAAGTTTTTCTGCTATATTCCCAGTGGTACTAATTAAACAATAGGTTATGGAAAGGGACAAGCTCCAAAATCAGGTATTTAAATGTCACAGACAGCTGATGGAATAGAAAGGGCAGGACATGTGGTGGGATGCTTGCTTCTGCATCAAGGTAGTGATAAACTCCAGAGGACACCTCTTGTTTTTTCCTTAAATGGTCGATGAGGCTAAAGATAATCTTGAAAAGAAAAATCTGATAAAGAAAGCAAACTGGAAACTGCAAAGTGTCTCTTGAGGATCTCCAAATTGTGCTTGGAAACAGCAACAAGCCACCACACAGGAAGTTGTCAGAAAGGTTTGAGGTCAGTGTAAGTAGGAAAAAGGCAGCTAAGCAATTTCTTTCCAAATAAAAAAAAATAGCCCAGTCTCAATCAGCTGCTCGTAAATATGGCAGATAATCCACTGTGGTTCAAAATGTTATTTTTATTTTTTGTTTTTAATCCCAGAACAGATATGTCAATAACTAAGTGTAACAACATTCCTGATGGAAGATCAGAGGATACCTAGTCCTTCATTCTTCCCAGCTTTCAAGCTGTATCTCTTTAAGCAAATACACTATCTTTCCTTTCCTGAAAGGAAAAGGCTAAAAAGGAGCAAGCACATTCCTGTACCAGGGCAAAAGAGAAACAATGATTCCTCCCTCTTCTATTTCACCATTTCCTTTCTTCTGAAATTTGAAGCACCTGCTCAGGATGATTTACCTTTTTACTGGCATTTCAACAAAAAAGCACTCTACCCCATATCCACCATGCAGTGAGCGAACATTGACTCCCACAGCAAGTGGAGACAGAGCATGCTATGAAGTTCAGCTGCATCTAATGAAGGGCTGACCATTTGAATCTAAACCTACATGAATGTGTTATATAGTCCCCTTCAGGCACTATTAAACATTTCAGCACTGGTTCTCATCCACTGGCCAGAGCTTTAAAAGCATCTTCCATGAATTTATGAATACAAGAATCATCACCTGGGACTCAGGGGGCTCCTAGAAAAGGAGGGAGTCATTGGCCAGCATAAATAGGTCAGGCACTGATCCACCTCAACAGCCTTAATCATTAAAACATAGGTGCTGCTGAACTGATTTCCAGCACTGCCTCTCCTTTCAGTGTTAGTATGTACTGAGTCATGTTCCCTGGGACTCCTTTGGACATTTAAAGACCCCCACCCATATAGATCTAAAAATACTATGAGTAAAACTGAGTGGTGGGATACCATTGGCAAGGCTTAGGGCTGTTTTCTAACCCAGGTGCACACAGAAGACTTACCATTCTAAAAACCATAATCAAGATGGCCACAAGCTTTAATTTTAAATCACACAATTCATGCAAATCAGTCTATGAACTCCAAATCTAGCAGTATTCGTTTTCCAATGGATTTGTGTCTCACAACTTACAGGTATATTGATGAAACAAGGGCTAAAGTGGGAAACAGATGCCAGAGGGAGATGCTTGAAGCATGCTAACTGTAGGAAAAGGAGGTAAAGCTTGCTCCTTAAAGTCCAAAGAAACTGCATAGAAGAGGGCAACAAAAGAAACATTTCTGGTGTCTATGAGGCATGAGCTCCTTAGTAAATCTTTCTCCATGGTTAAAGCAAGCTTCTTGTCACAAACTAGAGTGAGGCAACAGGTGAGCTCCTACTACAACTTTCTTCACTTCAGGAGGGAGGACTGTAAAGTCAATTCTGTTCTAATTTCTCAAAAATACTATCCAAGAAGTATTCATGGGTCTCATCAGACATCTGCAGGAACCAAGCATATCTGAGCCCACTGCCCCTTTCACCACACAGCTAAAATCTGAGTTTGACAGTTACTGAAGTGATTCATCAGATCTGCTATATATGTAACAGCATTTCTTCATTTTGCTAGGACAGTAAGCTTCAGAAAGAGGAAATACTTCTGTTCATAGCAACAGCTGATAATACCAAGAAAGAATACCTAGGAGGAAAAAAAGAAGGTGGGAAGAGGATATAAATTACAGTTTCTTTCCTATTTTTTTTCTTTTGCTTCCTTACTCACTAGGAATTTGAAAATGCAGTTTGAGAGACAGGAAATCAATAAAAACTGCAAAAGTTGTTGCCTTTGGTATAATAATTTATGGAAAATATCAGTGAAGCCTCAGAGCCAAAGTACTTGCTGGTATCTGATTTGGCACTAATGAGAATTCTCCATTCTCGTGTTGTGTAAGTCAGTCTGGACAACTAAACCTGGAGGCTATGGATTTCCTGTTCCTTAGCCCCTTTCACAGTACAAAGCAAAGAGATGCAGAACTTAAGTAAGGCAACAGCACTCAGAGAGGGTTGTAT
Source organism: Forpus xanthops (assembly GCA_032466535.1). Taxonomy (NCBI): domain Eukaryota; kingdom Metazoa; phylum Chordata; class Aves; order Psittaciformes; family Psittacidae; genus Forpus; species Forpus xanthops. The sequence continues at coordinate 25,594 of JASSUY010027604.1, read as the reverse complement.
GGCTGAGTCAAGCACACAGGAATCAGAAACAGTTAAGGGTCCCTGTGTAACTGGTGCCTAGGATGCGCTCAGAATAGTGCTCAGTGAATGGTTTTCATAGATGGTGTGGTGCACCTCAGTCATAAGAGAAGTAGCAGTATCTTTACTGATACAAAACAGCAATTTAATAAAGTTTGATGGTAAATGCAACAGTGGTTTAATAAGATTTGATGACAAGGTACACTTGATTATTTACTGCAAAAGGACAGGGTCAGACAAAACTCCCATTGAATCATGAGTTTCACAGAACACCCCTTTACTTTATAAACTTCTCAGAGAGGTGTCTTGGTGCAGCTGGAGGCAGTCTCAGGCACGGTCAAGGACTTATGTCTAAAGAATCATATATGTGCAATCAATCCTTTATATCACTTGGCTAAGATTTCAAAGTTTAACACACTATTAATCACTTTGCAAGAATCTGTTGTGGCAGAGAATCTCTCCATCTCGAGGAGCAACCTTGAGAGATGTCCATGCTCAGAGGGAGATCCTGGCATGCAGCCCACTACCATGCAGGAGAGCTCAGAAGGCCCTGGGTTGTCTACTCTTTATGGAGTAAGATCACTGACTCATAGTCACATTTCCATACCACTACAGAAATTTGGTTTGAGTTGGACCATGACTAAGATTATGGTTGGGGATGGTGGTGCACATTGTTCAGATTAGCCTTTTGCTATTGTGTTATCTGTCACTCCCAAATTGAGCTGAAGAGCCATCAGGCCCCAAATGAAGCCATTATCACTACCACCACTGATGGTTATCATTTCCGCAGTGTTGGGAAATAAAGATCAGGGGGATGGGGAGCACACCAGCACCATAGGTAATGGTTTAAGCCTTTCCCCTTTATGTTTCTCATTAAGCATGGCTCTATGCCATGTTCCTGGGACACCAGCCAACCTCTGCTCAAGATAGCATGATTAATTTCTCTGTGATACTCATAGTTAATCTGCTGGTGCTTCGTAGGCATCAGTGACCATCTTCTACATTTTACCTTGTTCTACAGGGATCAGACAGGAAACTGGAGCACAGTGAGATTAAGGTCAGATTCCTTTGGTAAATCACAGCATCCAATTTGAGACATCCAGGATCCTATAGCAGATGAGTTCCATTTTAGAAGATTACATGTTCAGTGTCCAATGACTTCAGTTACAGCTGTGAGAGCAAAGCATTTCTCCAGATCACAACCTGTGCATTTCCCAGGAGCTTATGAAAAAAAATAGGAAGAATGGTACTGGAAGACACTAAGTTTGAGTGACTTGCACAGCTTCGTGGAAGATCCCTGCAACAGATTTAACAATTTCCAGGTCTTGTTTCCTTTTAACATGAGACTTTTTATACACCTTGCCTTATTGCTTTGTACCTTCCATTTTCTATAATGAGCACATCAAAAGTATCACAAGCTGAAGTTGCACAGAGCTTGGAAGCCAGGGGAGGAAGATGTATATACACACACATATATACAAAAACTTGTGGGAAATGTAACTGAAGACCACATTACAATGACTAGACATAAAGACAGAAGTGCTTAGAAACTCCAACTTAACTTTTCCACAGGCTTTTTCTCAGCCAGAATCTGAAACTTGGTGGGAAAATATAAAAAAAAAAAAAAAGCTGTTAAAATATTATCAATTTATTAACATTATTTTCATATTCCTTCACCAGCTATCTTAAATTCAGTGTGCAGCCACAAGGAGCCATTAAAGCTTCTGAAATTACCTAAAATAACACTTCAAATTTAACAGCATCAAAACTTTCTAAGTCCATTATCACAGCATCAGATAGGTACTGCAAAGTCCAAACCAAAACTCCTGTGAACTTTCTACCTGGAAAGAAGGGAGATTTCTTATTTTCAAGGACATAGGGTTCATATTTCTAACCCTGCAAAGAAATCATTACAAATCACATTTACAGGTAGAAAAACAGAGTGATAAGAGTGAAAGTTTTCATGTCTTTGAGGCTTTCAGGACAGAATAGGTGGCAATCTCAAACTTCAGCTTGGAAAGCAGAAGAGGAAAAAGTCCTCCAAGTTAACCTAAAAACCCAGTAAGACCAATAACACAGAATGGTAGTTTACGGATGCCTGAGTAGCCAGACTTGGGACAAGGATAGAAGGGTCTTAGTCATAGCAGCCAGTGGTGAAAATAGCTGGTGTTCAGAAGGTCAAAAGAGCGAAATAAGGGGAGGAAACATTATTCCAGTACAAGGGCAGCAAACATCAGGACTGAGGTTAACCACTGGAGGCTCTAAGAAGCCTGAAGCGACTTTCACCTCTAGGATTTCCTCGTGAGAAATAAGGTGAGGGGGACCAAAATTTATTTTTATATTTCACAGCAAAATCACTGGATTATTTGCAGATAACCAAGAAAAACAGAATAATATTCTTCTCTTGCTTTTTTTTTTTTTTAAAGTGGGAAACATTTCTACCCTAAAACAGGTAATGTCTGAAATAACAATCATGTGAAGATGGGATTACAGAGATGATGGGATTACAGAGATGCCCATACTTCAAAAAATCATGCTCTTCAAATTATTTTTGCCAATAGCTGAATCATATGAAAGATCTAGAACAGGAAACACTTCAGTTGTATCATAGAAGCGTTGTGCATTTAAAGGGTTGTCCAGCTAAAAACACCACATAAAAATATCTTCTGTTTCTCCTGGTCTTTCTGACTACTCCTAAAGCTTTTGTGGCCCCAAAAATCTATGCAAACATATTCAGAATAAATCCGTAACGGAGGAAAGGACTGCATAGTGTCACAGGTTCTTCCTGGGCCTATTCTACAATACACAAAAACTGCTTTCCCTTCCAGGGAGCAACGCTCATGGGGATCTATGGACTACTTGAATGAGCAAAAAATCCTTGACATGGTAAGAGCAGGGAACTCAGAAATAAATGGTACCTAATGGGAAAAAGTCATATTTTTTCAGGCAGCAGTGGATAACAGTCTGGATTAAGCCCAACACAGGCCTCAGGCAGCATAATATCCCATTTACATCCCCAGACCTTCCAATCCCACCAGCAGGGGCTGGGGTGGCATGAAATGAATAGATGCAAATACCACTCTCCTTCTCCAAACGTGGTCACGCACCAGTAACAGGAGGCAAGAGAGCGCCCTGCTGGAGGATGATGTCATTTTCTGCATCAGAGCTGTTTTCCAGGCATCCTGCATACTCAGAGACATGGCTCATGCTTCATGGGCTCTGATCTGACCATGTCTCAGGGCTTTTTGGGGGACTCCCAAGGAAAGAAACTTTTCTTCATTAAAGAAGTGAAAGCTGAGAGTCTGTAATACTATGGCTCAAGGAGCAGAGTCTCTGGGTCTGATTATGGCTTCTTTTGTTGTTGAATCTTTTTTCTTCCCACATTTGGTAGGATGCATGTGTGGAAAGCAGTCAGGAAAACTGCACCAGCAGGAGGGAGGACAGACGAACCAGTCAGTCATCAGTGGTGCTTGTGGCAAAAGGTGTGGCAGGCTGGACCATCTGAAACAGTCTCACTTCATTTTCCCTCCCAGAGGTGTTACAGGTTACCTGACACCTGTTCTGAGCTCTTTTCTGTGTGAGAACTGTAGCAGGTTCTGGAGCTGCTTCTGAATTAAGCAGCAGCTGCAGAAAAAATCCTTCTCCAGAACTGTGAAATCCACTGTGTTCATCGCAATTTACTGTTACAGGAATGCCTCTGAGAGCCTGAATCAAGCACACTAGAAAAATCTCAAGACTTTTTAACAGCTGAAGCATTGACATAAGTGGATGACATTAAATTGTCCTGAAAATCGTACACTTAAAAAACACAAAGGAACTGCAAAAAAAAATGCTTTAAACACTTTATATGCTCTTTATTAGTTTCTAATGTAAGAGGTTCAAGTCAAATATTGTATTTATTGGTTTTGATTTTTTTTTTTCAGTTTTAAGCCTATTTGTATATCCTTGTTCATTAAAAAAAAAAATGTATTTTGGTTCACTGATGGTTCACTGCCCCAAACTCCTTTTCAGTCACAGAGAAGGATGATACTAGATGCATATCTGCACTAAGCCTTTCCCACCTTCCAATATCTGAAGGGGGTCTATAGGGATGCTGGGGAGGGACTCTTCATTAAGGACTGTAGTGATAGGACAAGGGGTAACAGGTTCAAACTTGAACAGGAGAAGTTTAGATGGGATATGAGGAAGAAATTCTTTCCTGTAAGGGTGGTGAAGCACTGGAATGGGTTGTCCAGGGACATTGTGAATGCTCCATCTCTGGTGGTGTTCAAGGCCACGTTGGACAGAGCCTTGGATGTCATGGTTTTGTGTGAGGTATCCCTGCCCATGGCAGGGGGGTTGGAACTAGATGATCTTAAATTCCTTTCCAACCCTAACTGTTCTATGATTCTATGATTCTATGATTCATAGAGATACCTTTGACACAGAAACCTTGATTTCAAAGTAAAGTACAGCAAAACCAATTACCAGTGGATGCATCGCAAAACAGAGTGCGATCTGATGATGAGATTATCATTCATGCCATCGTGGAAGGCAGAAGGTCACCACCCCTTCCATACACTTTATTATTCAAGTTATGTCTAACTGTAGTAGGAAAAAAGAAAACTAGTTATCAGTCCCTTATCTTAACTACTAAGGCAAAAATATCTGTAGGTTAACAACATATATTGCCTTCTAAACGTCTAAGTCAGCTAAATATTTTTGCATCACTAGAGCTTTCCACTGAGCCCAGTGTTAACACAGTCAACGCAGTTTAGCTGTCCAGCCTTAGGATGAGTGATAGCTGGCTGTCAACTTTTTCTTCATATGAGCTATGTGCAAGTTTTCACATTGATTTTCACAGAAGCAGAAGGAAGTCCTTAAATTGGTATTTTTATTTTAGTGCTTCTTCAGAGAAGATAAAAAAACTTAGCATGGAATTGCCTTTAGTTAGTGCAGTTAACCTCAACCTATAATCTCACTGGCTGTGTTCTCTCACATTATGTTTTATTAGGATTTACTGCTGGCTCTGCAGAAGACATGCCATAGACACAGAATTTGCTGACACACAAAACTTTTATAACAATAACACAGCTGCTACTCAAGTACTTCTTTGGAAAGCAGTAACATCTTATATGCCTAATTGATGAGCATGGAAAAGGTGTCCCTAATTTGCTGTTCTATTGGATATACAGAATAAAACTACTCTTCACTAACACAAGCAGGTCCAATAAATGAGATGCTGTTTAAAATGCAGTTCAGACTGAAGTAAGTATTGGAAGACACTAAATTCTGCTTTATGAGAAGGAAGGATGTGCCAGAGCATCAACCAGCAACTTAAAAAAGAAAGAGAGAAAAAGAAATCTTTCTAAATTACCATGATCTGGTTGCTTGCCTTAATACTACGAATATGCCAGGTAAGCAATGCAAGATAAAACTCACGTGTGTTTTTATAATGAGTGGCCAGTCCAAAGCTTACAGACCTTGTACTGCCTGCAGCATCTTTGGAGTATGGAAGAAGTCTTAACATGCAGTATCCCTTGGAGTCAAATCATTGCAGCAGAAACAGCAACATGGTTGCTCCTGGACCAGGATACTTATCCCAGCACTCAGGACATCAGAGCTGTCACAAAATAAGAAAACAAGACCAACACATACATGTAAGCACAGGAAACTGCTTCAGAACTTGGGCCATAGTAACCCAAAGCTGGTTTTGGAAAAGGTCTACAAGCATCAAGGTGGGATTTAATTTTATTTCCTGGCCCCTAGGCTCAAGGCAGGACCATATATGAAAAAAAAATCACTGTTGACATTAAGAAGGTAGTCAGATACATCCAGAAATAGGAGCAGATTTCAAGAGGAAGCTATTGTAGCAATTACCTTTTATTAACTTAAACTTTGACACCTTTAAGAGGTTCTTTTTCTCATGCAGGCAAACCTACAACCTAATAGAAACAGTTAAAACTAAGCTGCTTCTTAGAGTGCATTGAAGGGAGTCTAGGCTGTCCTTATGCAGATATGGCACTTGAAGGACCTGTCTGTGAGCCTGTGCTCTGGAATGTTTCCTGCGGTCTGTTTAATAATGCAGAGCTGTCTGTTAAGATCCCACAAACCGAGCAACAGGCAGCAGTCAGAAATGGCAGGAAGCAGCAAATGGACATGCAAGTATTTGTACCCTTCTTGTCAATTCCCCCAGCCAACAAGGCTGAAAAATGCTCCATAATAACCTGATCCATACTTACAGGCATTTACCATTAGGAGAAATGCTTGGGAAGTATCATCCATCCCTCATTGCTTCAGGCACCGTCTAAAGACACCTGCCAAAAGCTATACCTTCCCTTATCACCTGGGAGTTTGAAAAGCTATATCCATTTTTCTTGTGCAGACATTCTGCTTTACTTTATAAACTCTCTTATCACTGCAGCACTCTGCTACAGGACTGGCTGGCTGCAGTTGTATCCCCTTCACCTTTGCTCTTGCTACACAAAAATAAATCAAGTTCCTCCTGCCGTCCTTTTCTTATGACGAAGGAAGGAAGAGGGCTTAGGGGAAGGAAGATACTGTGTGCCACTGACCCAATTAGAATTTCTTTTCTCTGTCGGCGACCAAGAATTGCTTACATCATCCCAGATGCACAGGCATGTAAAAGGTCTGCAACTGCTAGATGTTGCTCATTTTTTTACTTTATTTCAAAATCATAACTGTTACTTTATTTTGGAAGAAATTAAAGTTATTAGTTTATGTAAACCCCATTTTATCATGAGGAAGGTAATTAAATCAACTTCTGGAAACTTAGAGCATCTGTACATTTTAGCCAACAATTTGTTTTGACATTGCTTTATGCAAGTAGTTCTCCTCAGCTGTATTGCCTAATTATTTAGCTTCAACTTCGTTACTGTATTTCCATATTTCCAAATGCAGCTCAAATTAACTATAGCCTGTAAAAAACACTTCACCTAAAACAGCTATCCAGCTGCTTGTGTGTGACAGGAGTCCAGAACAGGCTAGTTTTCCAACTTTGTGAAAAGAATTGCTTCTGCAGTCAGTGCTATAAATATAGAAAACCACGTCTCCCTCAGAACGTGTATATGAATAGTTCCACATACAGAAACATGAGTGACTGTAGCCACAATAATTATCTCCATAATAATTATTACTTATATTTGCAAAGATCACAATTTGTCCTTGCACTGTAGCTCTTCACTGAAGTCTTTTGCATTCAGTAATCAAATAACTTAGAGCATGGTTTTCTCCATAATGAAAAGCTGCTGAGTCTCATTTCCATCAGAAATATATAATTACTTTAATTTCTGGTTAGAAAACTGGAAATCACGAATACAAACCAATTTATGTCATTTTTCAAGTGCTTTTTGAGCTACAGATCATACAAAAATAATCTGGTTCTTAACTATATCAATTTCACTTATCTTAATCTTGAAATATACACAAGAGAGACCTAAATAAAACATAACAGACTTACACAGTCACTAAATCTTGTGGACAAGAAGGATCCTGTATATTCTGTAGGATACAGGATTCCCATCCTGCTGTTTTCAATCACCTTTTAAGATTTTTCTCTGCTCAGAGTAGAAATACACATTTAATAAGTATAAACCTAATGCCCCCTGTTGGTTATATATAGCTAAAAACCTAATCTATGCACATATAGATTACACCATCTCCTACTGCTAACAGAAGCACTGTGCACAACATCAAAGATCTTACACAGATCAAAGATCTTACTATTCCTTTGTCTTGACCTGGAAATAGCATCAGAATTGGAGACATGCAGCAGAGAATTGCCCTCTTCTCACATTTTGCTACAAACGCTGCCGTTTAAATAGCTACACTGCAAAGAGGGTTGTGGTGTCCCCTGTTCTTTGAGTCTGTGATGCTACGGACTCCACATTCATCAGAAAAGAAGCCCAGAGTTAGATATCAGCAAATGCCAACATCCTCCTGGAAACACATCTGGTCTCTACCACACAGATACTTATACTGGCCACAGCTATAATGATTTTTAGTATTGATCTCCAGCCAGGAGCAAGAGGCATAAATGCCATTTCACTCCTTTACCTTATTTCCCAGAGCAGGTGCTTCTCATTGAGGGATAGCCTCACCTTTGTCTTCAAGTTAAAAGCATATCAGGATTCAGACTCAGAGGGACAAAATAAACTGCTCAGGAAATAACAGAACACTGAGACGAGGGAAACACCCACAGGCATTTTGCAGCTGCAGGTAGCCCAACATATATGCCTATCACTGCGCAAATGCAGAAAGGCCCTTTCAAAAATATAGAACATAATCTCATACCCAAACAGACCTCATCTCCCTCAGCCACAATACACAGATAAAGCCAGTACCTTTGGCTTGTCTTACTTAGAGGACAAGAGAGCTATTTACTACTGCTTGCCTTAACCCTCCAGACCTGGTAGCAAAGTTACTCCTTGCCCATGCTGGGTACAGCCTTTCTCAAGGCACCCATCTCATCTCCTGCCAGGGCCCTGGGCACTCAGGATGAGAGCCTGCAAGCTCCATAAATGCTACCCAGTCCCTCGCAGACTACCAAGTGTTAACCAGAGGCACCACAATTTGTTCTGGCTGTGAAAGGTCCTTAGAGCTGTTCCTCTCTATGTGCCCATAGCAGTCATCATCAGAGTGACATGGAGATGTACACCCTGGGCATAAATTCTCACAGGAGTTCTGCAGGCTGCAGAACCAGACAGGCTGCAGTGGCACATGCAGCTGCTGCAGCACTAGCAAAAATGGACCCTATTTATCCAGGTTTTATTATTTACAGGGGAAGGTGGGTTGGTGCTCATTTAATCACGTGGATCCCATCCTACCTAGATTAGATGGGCAGCTGGTACAGGTTTTGATATTGCACCCTGGGAGCCAATGCCTGTCAGCAAAGTCCTGGAGTACCCACCCTTGAGCCATCTGTCTTCTGCTGGATTTGACCAAAGCCAAGTCTCCCAGATTCCCCACCTGTGACAGAACTGTAAGTGACAATGCATACAGGTTCCTTAATTGCAACAGCACATGAACAAAGATAGCATGACTGATGTTATGGCATAAAACACGAACAATATCAAACCAACCTTTCAGCATTTATCTGAAACAAATCCAGCAAAGCCTCATCACTGAAACAATTTTGCAATATCCAGTTGTTCCTTGAAGAAAAGCAAATGTAATTTCCTCTCTGCTGTTAATTTGAAAGCATCCTATATTATAATATACGATTTCTTGGTCAGTCATTAAGGCGATATAAAGCCCATTATTAATTAGTCTACAATATTCCTTTGCTGGTTTTTACATAAAAATATCTCTACTGAGCCACTCTTAAACCACCATTATTTTTACAGAATTAAAATGCTGTTTCAAGTTCCATGATAGAGGTTTGGGGATCTTCTGCTCTTTCTAGAACTCCACCCTCCTGTCACTTCAAACTAAATTCAAGAAACCTCATCAGTAATAGGGAAGAGGGGAGTCACTGAGAAGAATACTTGGATTTATCTGCTTAAGTGTTTTGTGCAATCCAGTCTGACTTTATTTCATGCTGGGGAAGGTGATGTTTATCCTCAAATGTAGTTCTTTGTGATCCGTAAGACCACGAAATAAGAAAAGCAAAGCTTTTAAAATAATTCAGAGTCATATCCCTAGAAGATTCCCATAGATCTGCCTTTGAGGCTTGAGGGAGGGAAGGAGAATCCAACTGAACAAAAGCTTTAAAAAATACACCAGATATGCTACAAAACCACGTAACCACACAATGAAACTGAAAGAAAAAAAGCAAAGAAACACCTGCGAAGCAGCACTGCAAATGGCGTGTGGCACAAGCAAACAATAAAGAAACTGTTGGAGCCTTTAAGGACATCAAGTGAAATGCAGAATGCTCAAAGTTGGCTGGGCTTGCTCTTTTTCTATTTTCAAGCTCTGATGTAGGAAAAGCTTTGACTCCATGCAAGAATTTGAAGTCCTGCAGGACTGATTGCCTGGATGGTTTTGTTTTGAAGCTGTCTAAAGCTTCCTGCGTCACCACTGCTTCACCTTAAAATATATATTCTCCATCGCAGGGCTTAACAAATACATTTTCAGCTGTTCTATTTCCCCTCCCTGAGTCAGATTGTTTTCTTCAGGCTTCAAATATATGCAGATTTAATAGAGAGATCTTTAAAAAAGAATGCTTTCCTTAAAGAAAGCAGTAAGTTAAAGCCATTTGCTGTCTCCTTCTGGCAAATTTTTGCCAACAAAACCGGAAAAGAGCATATAATCGGAACTATCTGTGCTGTAAAGCCAAACCGTCTGCTCTTCTAAACCATTCTTTTGTCCTGGTTACATCAATTCCTAACACTGAATTGTTTCCATGATTTCAGCTGCCTTCCAGTTGACAGACACCCAAACCTTGTCCCACGAACTGAGCAGAAGACAGTTAATGCACAAGACAGTTAAGAACAAAGGCTCTGCTGCTTCCCTAGGCACTGTGTTTCAGCTTCAGTACTTGGTTCCTGCCCTTACACAAGACCAGCTTTCCCTCTGCCAGGCTCCAACTGCTCCTGTATCCTCCCAGCTCACAGACAGTATGTTTGTCTTTCCCTTCTTCAGCAGCATTTCTTTCTCCCTCTACCTCATACTTTTGTTCACCCCACCCTGTGCAGTCTGAATAGAGACTTGGTGTGGGAAGTATTATTTCCAATTCCTCTTACTCAAGTCTTCTTCTGTATTTTCCTTTACTCCACTTGCTAACTTATTTCTCAAATCCCGCAGTTCTAAGTCACCTTTATGTTCTGAACCTCTGTTCATGGTAATAACCCCAGAAACCCAGATCCTGCGTAGTATCCCTTGGAAATAACAGTAATTAGCCACACTGTAACACCCCATATCTGAAAAGGCTCCCAGGCCTAAAGCAGTTTCTCACAACAGCTTCACTATATGGTTCTCGGCCACCCACTTTGCATACTCATCTGCCATTTCTCTCCTCTTTCTCTCCCATAGTCCTGAAAATGCTTCTTTGTGGATGGCAGGCTGTGCTAAGGTTTTGGTTGCTATGCTCCCTTACTCTCCTTCCCCAGCTGCCGAGATAGGAGCAAGGTCTGATGATGTTACTTGCTGTTGAAGAACTGGCTACAAAATGTACTGTTTCCTTAATCTCCAAATCCAGCCATAGGCTTCTTTCACAAGCCTATCTTCGTATCTGCCTCTGCTAGCTCACCTCCCGCCTCCAGAAACTTCTCTTCATGTTGCTGCTCTTATAGCCTAAGACATCCCTACACTTCCTCTTCCTAAATCCCATTTGAGACCAAAAATCTCCCCATGTGACCTAATCCCTCTCCATTAAGTTCCCTGTGCTGCATACAGGAGTAGTTCATACACAGAACCAGAGCATAACCCCTTGTTTCCCCTTTGGTGCTGCAAATCCACTGTGACTTCTACTTCCCAGCACTTGCATATAACCTACCATCCCTTCAGAGGTGATACGACCCAATTACTTGCAGTATTTACATCTATCCAGCAGCTTTTGGTAGAAAACATTTGTGCATCTCTGATATATATACTTCTGAGGTTTCTTGAACTGCTGCCCAACTATAATTAAATTGTCAAGCCGCTAGATTTTCTGTATTAATCCAAATTCCCTTTTTAACACAGCTTACTTACTTTCACAGCTGCTTTTGCTTTGTGGTGACATTTTCACTAGGTTCACAGAGATACCTAAAGCTGTTCTCTTTAGTTAGGCAGCCCCAGATAACTCAGATCCTGTGCACAAAGGTGACATGGGTCTATGCTGTCTTTCAATTTCCTCCTGTTTTCCCAGCTCAGAGAATCTCAAATGGCAGATTTTGAGGAATTAGTATGAATCTGAAACATAAGTAAATTTTGCTAGAAATTCACCAAGCTCCAAGCCACATATGTCTTCCACATTTCTGCAGGACTTCTCATATGTCTCACTGCTTTCAGAGGCTCAGAAGGATCAATGTATCAAAGATAGGAAGTGATTCTGGCTGGGCCATAGGAAGCAGAGGCTGAGTACAGCTTCCTGATGAGCAGATCATAGAATCTTTATTAAAGAATGCAGAAGACCATAATAAATAATAGAAAAATTTGTAAACTTGCTTAGAGAGGGCTGATGAAAAATAGGTGTAGTCTTATTCTATGTCCCTCAAGGGATTCTCAAGTAGCCATCTGGTTCAAATTAGCTTCAGACAATTGTTACGGAATGAAGTCCTTTCAAGTTACAGTTTCCTTTTTTGAAAAGTATTTTGATTAAATGTCTTTTCACTTATCCAACTTGAAATTCTGACTATAAAATTAAGGGGGGAAAAAAACCAACAAAACATATAAAAACAAAACTAAAATCCCAGAATTACATATGGGCTAATCTAGACCTCTGGGATATTTTCGGGACAGACTAACACAAGAAACGTGCAAATGCACCACTCCAGTTCTGTTATTGTGTATAGAGCTAATCCAAATAGCATCAGGGAAGGGTAAGAGCCTCTCAGTACAGTTAAACCGGATTATTTAGCCAGTTGCAGAGAGGTCTTTCTTTCCTAATGGAGAGTTGAGAACATCTTTAGCTAAAATGAACCCTCATTGAAGCCCTACCAGTGGAGATGTTTGTCCTGATAGTGACTGTACCAGGGAGCTGGAGAAGTATTGACATATCTCCTTAATTGGGAGCCGCAACCTCTCAGGGCTCCACTGGGTATTTCTAATATGAATTTTCCTGAGATTTATATACGCAGATGGCCCCATTTAAGTGCTGTAGTGGTCTGAACCATTTATTTAAACTTTCCACTGGGCTGCTGCTACCATGCTTTGTGCTCAACTGGTCTAAACACTGAGGATGCAGAATGATATCTGAGACTGAGGAGAAGGATACAGGGATGTTTCTGATTCCCTGGCAGAAGTTAAAATGAGATTTTTGGTGATCTGATTAAATCAAGTTTGTAAAACTAACTCATTGGTTTTTTTCTGCCTTCAAGAGCAGCTCTCTCATCAAGAGAAAGTCAAGCCACAAATGAGCTCATATGATCAGAACCAACCACAAATGGTTTACTGCTCTGGTTGTTATTTAATGAAATATGTGAACTGCTATTAAGTTTTTAAATGTATTTTCATGAGGTTTTATGATATTTCTTTGTAATTTTTAATAGTTTCTTTCAAAATGTGACGAACTCTAGATTTACATGGCGGGGAGGGGGTGATACCTAACTGCACCACCTTGCTGTTTCAATACATCCTGTTCTTTTTGTGTTTCACATGCAACCTTTAACATGCAGATTACTGTATCAACAAGCTGTTTCATTTTCTTTCATGATGCAGACCCAGAGTAGCTCAAAAACTCAGGTGTGTTGATGCTGAGAAACATGCTAGAAGCAGCAAAGCTGTCGTGTTTTTAAGTCACCAAAAAAAAACAGGAGGACAAGATGCTGAAATACTACCTCAGGTGAAAGACCCATTGTCCTATATCCAACATTAGCTGAGAACAAGTGGAAAGAAATACAAGGACATAACAGGCATATGAACATATAGTCCAAGGTTACTCTCCAAAGCAGCGATATTCTGCAGTTCAGGAGCTTCCTAAGCCAGAAGTGGCGTCTCTGGATTTAATAACTACAGGCAGGCTCTTCTTCCATGAGTTCATCTAGCTGCTTTTTAAACATTAGGCCAAATAACTGAGCCAAAAGTTTTCTTTGTTTGTAACAGTAATCTGAGGGAAGCAGCTATCTAATAAGTCTTTTACAAAAGGTATAATAAACCTTGTGATGTTCCACAATGCCAAATGCAAAGTCCTGCCCCTGATTTGGGGCAGCCACAAGGACAAATACAAGCTGGGGAAAGGCTGGATTGAGAGCAGCCCTGGAGAAAGACTTGGGGCTGTAGATTGACAAGAAGCTCAACATGCTGCAGCAATCATAGAATCATAGAATAATTACGGTTGGAAAGGACCTTAAGATCATCTAGTTCCAACCCCTGCCATGGGCAGGGACAACTCTCACTAAACCATGCCACTCAAGGCTACGTACAACCAGGCCTTGCACACCACCAACAATGGAGCATTCACAACTTCCCTGGGCAGCCCATTCCAGTGCCTCACCACCCTTATAGGAAAGAATTTCTTCCTCAGATCCAATCTAAACTTCCCCTATTTAAGTTTGAACCTGTTACCCCTTGTCCTCTCAGTACAGTCCCTCATGAAGAGTCCCTCCCCAGCATCCCTATAGG
>JASSUY010027604.1:0-11271 GCA_032466535.1 Forpus xanthops | reverse complement strand
CCATGTCCTTTTGATGTTGAGGACATCAGAACTGCACACAATACTCCAAGTGAGGTCTCATGAGAGCAGAGTAGAGGGGCAGGATCACATCCCTCGATCTGCTGGTCATGCTCCTTTTGATGCAGCTCAGGATACGGATGTGAACTTACAGCCCCGAAAGCCCCATTCCCAAGAGGGAGTAGCTTTAAGCTCAAAGAGGGTAGATTTTGATAAGATGTGCAGAAGAAATTCTTTACTGTGAGACTGATGAGGCACTGGCAAAGGTTGCCCAGAGAAGCTGGGGCTGCCCCATCCCTGGCAGTGCTCAAGACCAGGCTGAATGGGGCTTTGAGCAACCTGGTCTAGCAGAAGGTGTCCCTACCCATGGCAGGGGGGTTGGAACTATATGATCTTGAAGATCCCTTCCAAGCCAAATCTGTGATTCTATTTTTCATTATTAATGCACCTGCCTTCCAGGAAAAAAAAAAAAACATTAAAATAAACTGTGCCAAACAATAAACATTTTGCAAAGAGCTAACTCTCACACATATAAATAACAAGGTGTAAATAACAAGACCATTTTCTATAGCTCCTACAAGCAAATTCCAATAAGAGTCCTGAACTTAATAGAAAAAAATCTAATTGCAGACAGTTTATTATTCTTTTCAGTTAAAAAAAATAGCATCACATTTCAAACAACACTACCAAGCTTTCTCAGAAGGTGAAAGAGGTATCACATTTCTTGATCTTTTTCCACTATCTGCAAAATACATTTTCCCAAAATGAACTAATTTTGCATGGATTCGCAAAACCCAGGTAACCCACAATTGCTGACTCCTCCCAGGCCAGCAATTCACCACTGAAATACAATGGAATGGCCAAGGAGATCTGAGGATCTGGCATGCTTGGGCTCTACATTTCTTACCTCACAAATGCTGCTCAGCCCAAACAAAGTTAATTTATGCCTGAAAATACCTCCTTCTAATTGTTTTCCCCTACCAGAAACTATCTGTACGGTTTATATTTCCTCTTGGTCTGCATTTAACCACAGTAGCATATTTCTACACAAACGCCACTGTTTTATAGATGTGCTTGTGCTGCCACAAACTTTTCTTACTAGCTTTTCTTATTATTGCCTCTAAAAGCTTATGGTCAGAGCTAACCACAGCTTTTCCTGTATGAGTACTCACAGCAAGACAGAGACAGATGCCATTGCATGGTATGCGATACATCCTTTACAATCTCTCTATTGTTTACTTTTGCAAATTCATGACTTCTGAAGGATAAACAACTGATTTCCCACTTTTGCAGCTGTATAACTTCAAGCCTTTGCACAGATGCATCCTTTACATCTTGTTTCAAATAAATTGGAAAACCTTGAAGGGAAACTATGTTTTTGGCATCTCTGAATCATAATGAAATACTTCTTTTATAGACATGCAGCTTTCTGATGATTTCAAAGATAGTTGTGGTTTACTCTTTGATCACACACACAATGCAGGCATAGACTTGAGGTAAGAGTTTTCATATCAAATCCATGTAAGGATCAAGACCACCTAGAAGTGTCATCTGAGCCTGGGACCCCAGTTTTGGAGAATAAAAGTACAGCTTTTCCTATTATATGATATGAAATTATATGATATGAATCATAATACAGGAAGATTATAGACTCAACTTTTATCCTTGGCTCCCTGGAACCACTGTTAAAGGGTCAAGCTAGTGCATAGCATTCTAATGAGACTATTTTTCTTCATATTATAATAATGTTACATTCTCAGTCAATGTTTTCTTTAAAATGTCATTGTTTTAGATGAGCTGTTATTGCTTGGTTATTGGTTCCATTTTTTAGCAAGACACATTGAGGAATTATTTTCTTTTATTATGCTATAACCTGTCTGCTCCCAACTAACTGCTGCTACCTTTTCTGCAGAACCCCTCCTGCAGCACTTGTGCCACATGATTACGGCAAGCAGGAATTGCCATTGGCCTTTCATAGCCTTAACATTCTTTTTTTTTTTTTTTTTTTTTTTTTTTTGGCTTGTTTTTGAATCCCTTTGTTTTTGGAACAACACCTGTGCAGTGAGATGCAATCCAGTGGAGAGGACCCTCTGAAATATTCATCAGGCCATTTCTGCAAATGATCACCTGAAGCAAGACTGAACCAGTTAGGTTTTCTAATGGATTAAATGCTGATTTTTGTATAAGACCCCATCACTACTTCTCAGCATGATCCTGAGCCTCATAAAGGGCATCTGTGACAAGGCAGAAACCTGATTGCTGAGCTCCTTTCCTTCACTGGAGATCCCCCTGGTGGAAACATTTCAACCTCTCTACTTGAAAGCAGGTGTTAGCACACAGCATAGAGGCACAACAAGCTCTACTCATGGGGATGGCAGCATGGCTCTTCTCCCCATGGGCTCCTTTTATTTGTTCAATACTAAAATCTTTAAAACCTTTAGGAAGTAAGTCTTGATTAGCTGAAATGACTGTCATACAGACTGGGGTGGAGACAGTTCAAAACTGTTATGGTTTATCTGTACAGTTTCCTTGGAAAATTTCTTACTATATGCAGGGGTGTTTTTCCAGCCTTAAGTCCTTCTCACTCTATGTCTATGGCAGGCAACCTTTCTGCATGTTCCTCTACAGTTTTCAATCCACCTCAGAAGGGTAAGGAGGCAGCAGGACAATATCTAGTACTTCACAGTTTCATTGAATAATACTTGACCTTAGGCTTCCACAGGGCTCACAGCTGAGGAAGACCTTGGTGAATGTGGTAATGTCCCATTTGAGCATTTTCTAAGATCAGGGAAGCCAGAGTGACATAGCTATTGATTGACACTAACTATGCTCCAGACTTCAGCAGAAGGGTAAATAAGATATCCAGAAAAGGTGGATCTTGGTGAATTTTCAGCCAATTTAGTATGAGTTTCCAAAATTATCTTCCTGTGGTTTTTGTCTGTGAAATGTTTCTACTGCAGATCCTCACCTAAGCACCTGAATTAGGGATTGCCTAATTAACATATGTGAACCCAACTACAAGACAGAGCATACTCACTGCTGTGACTGAAGAGATTAATTCTGAAAATTTTACCCACACAGACATAATTTCGTTTCAGGATATTTCAAACCAGCCGTGGGGAAAAGATGAGCAAGCATATGTCAAAGGTTGTGAAAAGAGCCCCAAACATTTCATCCAGACTCCCTGTTGGGCACAGAGTATTGCACCTCATCACCTTCTGAAGGTAAATTTTTTTAAGTTTTCCCACACAACGGAGCTGTCTGTGCAGTTTTACACAGATCCCCAGCTGGTGTAAGACAGTGTGATCTCCAATAACTCTGTTTATGTTCATGGAGGATTTGGCCCAAGGTGTTAAAATATTTACTGCAGAGAGACTCACAGATCTGTTATAATTACATTTTATCTACTGATCAAACCTCTGACTGTTCCTAGTGCCTTAATTACCAAACTTGGATTCCTTCCAGAAAGAGATAAACACCACCAGACAGATGGGCAGAAAAAAAGGAATAATTTAACATTTCCCTGGAGAAATTACAGAGAAGAAATCATTTAGCAATAAACAGAATTAAACAGACATTAAGATGTTCAGTAAGCATTGTTCATAAACAAAACCAGATATACTAGAAAGGAGTACAGGCCTTGTTATATCCCCATGTACCTAGCTAGTCCCTGGTGCCTGCTCACTGAGGTTCTTCTCACCTTGGATCAAATAACCTTTTTTACTGGACTTTTGACACTCCTTACATGGGTTACCCAGACACCTAGAACAACACAACATTGGGAATTTTTTTCTTATTCCACTTGAGGTTTTACTTTCTTTTGATTGTCTCAACTTCAGCTTTAAAAGCTCTGTGACCTGGCGATTACAGTTCTACTACACTTGTCTTGTACTAATTTTGCAGTATTTTTTTCCATTATTCAGCTGAAGATGGAAATTAAAGTAACACACTGATAACTCATATTGATCAACACAACTTCTTAATTCTACAAAAGGCCACAACAAGCTTTCCTTAAACATTAGGAAAGCAAAAAGATATTCAGAAATTTTGTAATGAAGAGTACCCATCAAACTCTTCTTTCAGCAGCTAGGGTGCCTAGGGTCCATGAGCAAGAGCACCAGGAAATCTGTGCAAGACCTTTCCTGGATGTATATTACACTCACATGCTGTTGGCTGTAAAAGAGCTTTCCATACAGACCTCACATGCATATACTCAAAAAAAACCCAACCTAAACAAAACACTGCCCTGCCTACACTTTTCCTACACAGCAAGAGGCCAAAACCACAGTCTATACCTAGGTGATAGCTGGTTTATTTGCTGTACTTTTATTTGCAAGGTGCTCGGAGATGGGAAGGATGTGCCAAGCTTGCAGATACCATGTTGGCTGCTTCAAGAAATGTGGTATTGGATATACTCCAACTGGTGGCTTTTAGTTTGCTGCCCAGGAGCTGCAGATTAATTTTTAAGGATCTCAAATGGTTGAAAGAAAATAAGACTAACATCCAAGCATGTAATGCACTTTCACAGAAAAAAACACATAGGAATCTGTATGTGTTGTACTTTAATTAACTAAAAACTTTCTGATATTAGCTTATTAAATCTTATCAAATCCATGCATAGTCATGTTGCTTAGAGACATGGCTTAGGCGTGGATTTGGCAGTGTCTGATGTATGGTTGGACTCGATGATCTTAAAGCTCTTTACCAACCTAAATGATTCTATGAAAAATGTTGGAAAAAACCCTGTTCTCAAAAGGCAATGTGAGAGTGTTCCCTATCTCCATACCAAATCCATGAAAAAAGCCTGAAGGAAGATGAGCACGTGTTGCTCTGCAGTCTCATCTTTTCTGCTCACTTGCCTTCTTCTTCCCATGGGAACTGTCTGTCCAAACTCAGTAAGCAGAAAGGAAGTTCAGCCTGAATCTTACCAAGACCCCAAGCAATAGCCAAGAACATAATGTGCATGTAGAAAACAGGGACTGAGGGGGAAAAATCCCACTGTACAGTCATCAGTGGACAGGCAGTGTCAAGAGTTCAGTTCATTTCTATGAACTGCTTCTTAGGAGACTTGCCAAATAACACACAAGGCAATGATTTCACTGCTGAAGTGGTCATTCCTTCAGTGTAAAGTAATTAACCAAATCTGGGCCCTGTCCCTGCACAGCACCCAAGCTTGCCTCTTCCTAACTTAATCTGGTCTTTCATTTTGCTGTTCCTGGTACATAGTATAAAATATTAAATCATATTTCCTAGAAGAGTAGAGGAAGCAACATACCTTGCTCATCAGAGGAGACAAGGCAGACACAATTTAAATACAGATGTTTTGAAGATACCGCATCTGAACCTTTTTTCTTTTTTTTCTGTGAATCAGACTGAACTCTAAAGTCATTTGGAACTTCAAAATGCGCACAGATTTCCCAGTTACATTATTAAAGTTTTAAAAATAGTCCTCTACATCAGATGCAAAACAATTTATTTTCAGTATTAGTCTTCATTAGTTATATTACTAAAACACTCAGGAGCCTTAGCTGTGATCAGCAACCACCATGAGACTAACGCAGACAATCATCTTTTGACCTGTTTTTGACATTTACAGAATTTGAGCCAAATTCATCCAAGGAATAGCACAAAAGAAAACAGTGAAATTACACTCTGGGTCAATTTAGTCCTCTCCTCAAATCTTCAGTCAGTATTCATCTATTTTCTTAGATACATTTCCCATTTTCCCTTTTTAAACACATTCTGCGTCATATGTCATAAGGCACCCCTTAAAATTCAGATATATCCTAAAATCTCCTTTTACATTTTTTTCCTATTCAGTACTCCCTCTTGGTCTTCACAGTGGTATCAACTTTTTCCAAAGTAGCAAAACTGAAGCAAGGCTTTAGTCCCAGAAAAGTTTGCTGTTAGGTATCTAATGGATTTCCACCTCTCTGGCGAAAGAGAATGACTTGGCTTTCATGTCATTTTTTTATCTTTGGGCTGTATTGTGATTTCTATACCTAAACAAAGCCAAAGAGAAATGTCCTTTCAGTGTCCCCAGTAGACTGTCAATTGTAAAACATATGTACCTTCCTGAATCAGCTTCAGAGGGCCAACAACCTGCGACTCTGGGTTATAGATGGCCTAGCTGCTCAACTACTAGAATTCCTCAATTAGGCTTTATTTTAAAAAATAACTTGGTCTTTATTATTTCTGGGTGGTCAATATCAATTTATTATCTTCAAGTAACACATCATGGCCAACTTCAGCTATCCATTTGATGTTTCATGTTATCAAGGATGCTTTCTTGCATCTGAAGTGTTAGATGTGTTTTTAGAAATGGTACATCACAGAATTAGTGAGATCAGGTACCAAAACAGGATTTTCTTCATCCAAGGCTGTCAAACACCTCTAGGCTGTTCCTAAGTTCCCAGTCATGCCAGTACCACACTGGTAACATTGCTGTTATTGCCCACTTTTACTTTTTATTTGGACTTACTCTTAGGATGCCAAACATTTCTTCAGTCAGGACAATTTCATCAGCTACAAAAGAAAAAGTGAGATGTCTTCACAGCTATGGTTTGTTAAAAGCTGAAATAGATCTTGCTAGTATCACAGTCCTTCCTAAACATGAGGACTGACATAATTTCTTCATTACCAGGAACAACAGGACATAAGAGTACTGAAGACAGTAACACTGCTCCCCCTTAAAGAATAGGGCTATTTTTTCTGGGTTTAACTCTCTGTAGCTTACTCAAGAACCAAGATCTGTGTATTTTGCAGCTAACCTCCAACTATTTACTGCATGCTGGTATACTAATGAGGCTTTCCAAAGGACTTTCTTTTCTCAATATTCCCAGTGACCCTACAATCAAATCTTCTACTTTTAAGTACTTTTTAAGGGAGAAAATGGGTATACCTGCACAACTGAGCTGCAGTCTCTCCTGTGAACCTCCCTTATATTTCCTCCAATACTCTATGAACTTGGCTGCAGTTCCTGTTAATTAAGTCTGCAGACACTTGACGATGAGCTCTCTGTAATGGGAATATTTGGCAACTGGACTTTGTGACCATCACATTTTTTCTGCTGATTTAATTTCTACTGACAAAATACTGAAGGAACAAAGAAGAGTTCTTTTTTAAATAATCTGAATATTTGACTTGGGAACATGATGCAACTGCTTTAGCAATAAGAAAAAATAACTACTTTAAAATGCTTTACCTTTAGCATTGAAAAGCATTGCAGAAAGGTTGTGGGGAAAAAAAGCTACTTGCCACCAGCAAAGGTTACTTAAAACTCATGGTGTGAAGGAAAGAAGGTGATGCCAGAATTAAAAGAAGGATTTGATTTGGTAACCTTGATCATTGCTCTGTCGTCACTCAACACTCTCTGTTATCAGTTCACCACTGCCAATGATATATGCAGGCTAGCTAGACCAACAGGCTCTGAAATAGTCCTGCTGGCATCTCTGAGGAGAGGAGCTTTTCTTAGAGCAGCTAATGTCGGCTTATACCTTACTAAGTGCAAAGTACAGATGGCCCGAAATGGACTGGTGGGTGCAGCTAGTGCTGGGGAGGGGGGCAAAGAACAAGAGATGCCAGAGAATGGCGGGAAATGGACACAGGGAGTGTGGCTGAGGGAAGGCAGCACAAGAGTGAGACATTGCAATGGAAGTGTCCAGTGCTTGGGAGGCAGATGGGTGAGGATAGATGCAGGTCTTCAACTCACATAAACTACCCACCCCTCATCCACCAAATTCAGCACATCAGCTCACCAGACTACTTTAAACCAGGTAGGAACCTGTACTCAAATACTCTTCCATGCATGACTAGGAGAGTGGATTTACAAGCAGCAATAAGTCCATGATGCAGACCAGTGCCTCCAGCGTCTGTGCCAAAAAAAGTACTGTCTGTCATGCAAAGCTGTGCTGCAACCCAGCACATAATAGCAAATAATAATGATATATTCTCCAAAGAACTGGTATGAAATTCTACAGGTAGCCCCTTCCTGATTGCTACAGTAACAAGTGAAAAAGGGAATCCAGGTTCTACTATGAGATAGATGATTTTCTTCTGCGGTTGTCTCTATGCAGATAAAACAAGTAAACGGAAATAGCAATGTCTTTTCAATGGCTTTCTTCACCGCGTGGGCAGTAGCACCACACACTGCAATGTGTACTGTAGTTAACAATGCTGCTGGTTTTACTCTGAAAGAAATTGTAAATTAAGGGGTTGATCCTGCAAGCACAAAACTGCCCTGCCTTCAGGAATTCAGTCACCCCTTTGTTTTCTTTAGTGTGTCAATGTGTATGCTCTTGCACAGGACCTACATTTTATAGAGAGGGGCTAAGGTTGAGCCACAATCCTACACTGTGAAAAGAGAGAAGCTCATGAACAACGGCAATGCTATCACGACTCAGTGTTAAATGAACAAATATTTCATGTGATATTACACATCAAAGGTGTTAGAAACTGAAATTCATTATCACCAGAATGATGGGATTTCCCCAAACTTTAATTTTTTAAGCTGTGAGGAGCAGACACTATAAGCACTGTTCCAAACTAGCAATGAATTTAATAGTGTTCTTTCTTTAATGCAAAGACAGGCAAAGGGAAATTCGTAAAGTTATTACTGGTGCAGGTGTCTTCTGTTTCCTCTGTTCTTATGGCTTCTGTTCTTGTGTTCTGAATTTAAAAAAAAAAGAAAAGATACAGTTAGCAGCAGCAAGAACAGAATAGTTTGCTTAAGGGGTGTTTGTGTCAAACATAGCTTATTGAGGAAGTTTATATAAGCATCATGTCCTGGTACTTAATCCATCAAAAATAGGTCAATAAAGCAATGCTAGAGAAAAAGAAACTGTTTGGAAAGCTAATCCATTTTTTTAAACTACAGGGTTCTTTTTTCCTTTTTTTTTTTTTTTGAGCACCAGAGGTTAATGTGGCTATGACTGAAGCTAAATGTTGTGCATTGGCCTTTCAGTTCTTTCAGGCCACCACTGAGTGCTGGAAAAGGGAAGTATGGCTTTTCAACCATGGGAGGTGGACAGCTGTGCACTAAGCCAACATTGCCCTTCCAGAATATCAAAATACCAAAAGCCAAATACCCAACTGTTTTGATACCACTGTGTGCAGTTCTTGTTTGACAGTTGCTTTTCCTCTGCAGCCCATCCTGACTGAGCCACTGCAGCTGCCACACACCCTCTTCATGGCCTCTCCCTGCTCCTTTGTTATCATTCAGGTCCCATCACGGCCATTGTTTCTGATTAATCCTCAAGATGACTCAGAATAGTTGTCATAATGTAATATCTTTTTGCCGTTACTTCACATGAAATCACTTGTGTTGCATATGAGGAGGGTAAACAGAGTACCTCTCCCTTTTAAAGGTAGAAAATGAGAATCTGGGGAACCATTAAACTGTCAGTCTGGAAAGAGACTAGTGAAAATTATTAAACAATCTGCTTATAAACACCAGGATAGCAATAAAGGAATTAAAAAAAAGCCAGAGTGGATGCGTCAAGAACACATTGTACCAAACCCAAACTAATTTCCCTCTTTGACAGGATTACTGGAAAAGGAAAAGGTAGTAAATGCTGGATATCTTAATTTCAGTCATGAGAAACTAATAAAGTATGGTTTCCAGGAGCATCTGCCTGCAAAATCATGTCCCAACAAGTTGCCCTCAGACTGATAGCACGTGTTGCCATTGAGCTCCTGAAGTGGTCCATCCTGCTCAATTGTACTCAACATTTCCATTAATTGTGTCAATAATGAAAAGGAGAATTTCAGGAATGTGCAAGTGGACTTAATTAAGGTTGTACCCACCAAGGAGGGCAGGACATGCGTGTGATGTCTGGTAAAGCAGTGGCCACAGACAAACAAGAACCAGCTGTGTCTGGGCAGGGGGCAGGAAATGTGATGCTGATGGGGAAGGGAATGCATTCCTCTGCCATGCTCATAGACCTATGACAGACCAATGATGCATTGTCAATTATATACCCCTATGAATATAGGTATATGTTACTGTGCAAATTAGGGTTAGCTGTCAACCTAACCTAATTTGAGATTAATTGGTGACCTAGTCTGTGTTTGACTAGTTTGTTTCATATCCTCAGAAAAGGAAACAACTACTGAAATTAAAAATAAAACAAAAAACAAGATATCTTACATGGGCTGCCACTAAGATCTTATTTAGGTAAGATAATGTGCCCCCAGCCCTGTCCAATGCTGTTATTTATTTTGGAAAAGATAGCAACAAATGTGTGACTGCGTTTAAAGGAAGCAATGGCAGCTGGTAACACTGAAAAGCAAGCCTCGTTTTTCTACTATTTACTGTTATAAGAGGTATTGATAAGGGAGCTAGAGGGAAGATGTGCATTTCTCTTCATCTGCTTTATTATAGCACTGTAAGGCACAGAATGAAAGATCTTCATAGAATCAAGTGGAGAAAATAATAACTAGGTGTGAGATAAGGACAAAATTTAACTTGCACTTTTTCCATCTCAAAGTCATCCCATCATATCTCCCAGAAAGGTGGTGTCAGATGTGGAAACCTTCGGACAGGAGAATTTGATCCTTTTCCATGGTGTCATGGAGCTTTCAGATTTCCTTCCTATTTTAGGGATTTATTAAAAACAAAGTCAGATGAGTCAGTCCATGAGAAGTCTACAGCAGTGTGTACCCCTTTTCTAAGAGGAGAAATGTCTGTCTCCCCACTCTCAATCTCCTAGAGCTCAGAGCAATTCAAATCCCATTTAAAAGGCTTTATTAGTGCACAGGAGGGGAAGGCTCATCACTGACGGCTATAAAAGGTATCTCAAGTGAGATGGTGGAGCAGCACCACAAGCAAGCAGACTCTGAGTTCCTCCTCTACCCAGGGCCCCCAAAGGTCACCTTTATTCAAAGAAAGAAAAATATCATTCCCCTCATTTCACAGTTACGGAATAATAGAACTACATGAAGCACTGGAAAACATGATGAGAGATCATCCAGAGCTGAGGCAGAGAGCCACCCATGGGCAACCCACAGTTAGCACAAGATATCACTGGGACTGCTCTCTGTGCTGTTTAATGACCCACTCTAAAAGGGGAGTAGTACTGCTTTCCCAAAAAGAACCATTCCCCATATAACAGTCCTGAAGTCTGTGTTTCATAAGTAATCTCTTGGAAGGTAATGGAATGTCTTGTGTTAATATTGCAGCCACATTTTTGCTTTATATATAGAATCATAGAATAGTTAGGGTTGGAAAGGACCTTAAGATCATCTAGTTCCAACACCCCTGCCAGGGGCAGGGAC
>JASSUY010027597.1:0-33171 GCA_032466535.1 Forpus xanthops | reverse complement strand
GTTCATTTTCTCATCAACCAACACCCCCAAGTCCTTCTCTGCAGGGCTGCTCTGAATCTCCTCTCTGCCCAACCTGTAGCTGTGCCTGGGATTGCTCCAGCCCAGGTGTAGGACCTTGCACTTGTCATGGTTAAACTTCATGAGGTTGGCATCAGCCCATCTCACAAGTGTGTCAAGGTTCCTCTGAATTGCATCCCTTCCCTCCAACATATCAACCGAACCACACAGCTTGGTGTCACTGGCAAACTTGCTAAGGGTGCACTCAATCCCACTGTCCATGTCAGTGCCAAAGATGTTGAACAACACCGGTTCCAACACTGATCCCTGAGGGACACCACTCGTTACTGGTCTCTGGGTGGACATTGAGCCATTGAGCACAACTGTTTGTGTGTTGGCCATTCAGCCAGTTCTTTATCCACTGAGTGGTCCACCTTGCAAATTGATGTCTCTCCAACTTAGAAACAAGGATGTCATGTGAGACAAACGCTTTGCACAAGTCCAGGTAGATGACATCAACTGCTGTACCCCTGTCCATCAGTTCTGTAGCCCCATCATAGAAGGTCACCAGATTGGTCAGGCAGGATTTCCCCTTATTGAGGCCATGCTGGCTGCCACCAAGCACCCAGCTGTTCTTCATGTGCCTCAGCATGCCCCCCAGAAGAATCCGCTCCAAGGTTTTGCCAGGCACAGAAGTGAGACTGACTGGTCTGTAATCTTACTAGTCTAATTTATAATAAAATCTCACTAAATCTTAGAATCTTCCAAATAAAGAACATGTTTGTGGATAAGCATGACTGCAACAGGTATTATAATTTACATACCTCTATAAACTCCAAGATCTGCTCAGCAGAGTGATGTCCTTCATATTCATGAATATCAGACTGATTGAACACAACTGTTGTTGGATAAGCTCGAATGTTATGCTAACAAAACAGACAATAAGAAATTGTAAGGAATGATTAGGTTTCTTGTACTTTAACTGCCATTGGCATTTGTGGCTCACACTTGCTGAGATGTTGCATTTGTACAATGCAACTGCTCAGACTTATGTGTAGATGGAAATTTGAAACCATTACAAATTAGTACAGAGAAGATGCCATGTGTATTCAGAGATGGTCTAGTTTGTTCTCAATTTAAAAAGCAGTCAGTAGCTCTTTTGCCATTCTGCCCAAATACAGGAATTAATCCACGGGCATATTTAGCCTTAACTTTAAGACTATTCCCAGTCCTTATGTAGAAACACATATACAGTACAGTTATCCATACAGTACAACTGACTTTAAGAAGCTTGTCCTTTTTTTGCTTGTTTTTATGTATTTCAAGAGATTCACATTTTAAAGATAAGTACAAACATTCTAACATAAAAAGTTGCAGTGAAACTGTCACAATGCACTATTTTCTGGAATTCAGGATAACGTCAATAATTCCCACCACAATATATTAATTGAAGCGAAACTTACGCAAATTTAAACATGGTAAATTGGTCAAGATTTTTAAAAAATACAAATTATTTCATTCTTTAAATATCACTTATCTTTAAATAAGTGTAAAGTGGTAAATAATAAATTTTCTTTAATTTGAAATTCATCGTGGACTACTTAAGGCACTACAAAAGAAAAAGCCAAGTCAGTTAGGGTGAAGTGAATTAAAGTTGCTTTGCAGATATTCTCAAAATGCATTATTTCAATTAGGAACTTGTATTTTTAAATGTTTTACTATTATTAGTCCTCTTATGTGAACAACAAGAAGGATGCATGTATGTATTTATGGATACATGAAAAGACTTTCTGGGCCTGCTTTAGGTTTTGTTTTCCCTTCTTTAGGAATTACTAGATTTTGACGCTTCCAGTCTTCCACTAACACTATGAAATCAGAGCAAAATGACTTGTATTTCGCATTAATTTTTATCCACAGTGGTTACATAGTTTGTTCCTTGGAAACTAAAAAAGGATACAGGTGTCCTGTTTTGCTTACTATCCTTTAAGAACATAACATTAAGTAAGCAAGCATTGTCCGCCCCTACCTCCAACTAGAAGAAATCGATACTCTTGAAAAGGACTGCATTTTCTTATTTTCTGCAGCTTACCATGTTGCAAATCCCTTCATGGACAGTACAGTCCAGTGTTCCAAATTTAAGCTGACCATAAAGATGTTTGGATGCTTTTCTCAGCTCTGGTAACAAAGCCCGACAAGGAGGACACCACTGGAAAACAAAATACAAGTAAGTGCAGTTGATTTCCCTCGAGCTGACTCTCAGGAGAATGTTTGAGATGACTAGTACCCTGCTTTGATAACAGACTTCACTAAACAGAAACTCCACATAGTTTAGGAACTAGTGCTGCCAAGGAATGAGAAATTACAATACCGTCTCATGATAAGAAAGGACACTTTCAAGATACAGCTAATGTTATACAGCAGATGCTAGAAGGGAAAGCAGTAGATACAAAATACTTACCGGTGCAAAGAAATCCACAAGCCAGGGTTCCTTCTCTTTGTCAGGAAAGTTCTGAGGTCCCAGAGTGATAACATGAGAGTTGACACTTTCCTTGGCAAATGCCACAACGTCATATAAGATCTTCTTTCCTTCAAAGAGCAATGTAGAAAGGAAACTTCATTTTTCCCTATGATAGACCTCATTAAAAAAACTCAGTGATAGCAACAGGAATCCTTCAGTTCCCTTGGCTGATATTTAAATATGGCCTGCTAAAATAAATTAAAGAGGTAGTGACTTGCTTTTTCTCAGGAAGACAATGTTAAAGTGTCCAAGCCTACATAGGTAAGAAAACTCTAGGTGATATTTGATATTTGGCTAAATATTAAACTGGATATTTACCCAATATTTGCCAAATGTTTTATCCAAGACAAAACCCCATGTTTTTGTTAAACAAAGTGACTGGGTTTTTTTTTGTAACTGGACTAATGGTGTTTTACCAGTTTCCTAGCATTTGTTGGAATTAAAAAGTTACTATTCTAGATACACTTGCCTTAGCAAAGATATTGACACATTAAAGACTTGAAGCAAAACAAATGATACTGGCAAGTCACCCTATTTATGTGTAAATGAAGGTCTTGGTGACACAGCTCCAGTGGGCAATGCTCAAGTCTTTTTGTACCCTTCATGTACGTATTTGTCAACTGAGAGTTTCTGTCTTTAAATGAACAAAGGATAAGAACCTCAGGGTAATTAATTAAATCTTGGGTCACTGCACAGTGACTTGCTAAGATTTGTTACTGTTGTTAGATTTTAAACTATTGAAGCCTTTCAACACAGCATATAAAAAAGCCTGATTCCTTCGAGTATCACACCGTTATAAATACTGGAGTAAGATGGCTATTGGCAAACATTCTAAGTGCTATCAATTTCGTAAATAGTAAAACAAATCATCCAGAAAAGAACATATGTACTGCAGTTTGACGCATTTCTCATACACTATTTGTAAATATTTTGGTTTGTTTCACCATTATGAAAATATCTAAAAATGCTGTATGTATATGACCCTTTCTTGGCTTCTCTGCTGGAGTGAAAATTGCAAAGAGCATAAAGCTTTTCCCTTCTGTCCTTAGATGTATGGGATTATCTTTCCCCCTTAGACATGACTAATCTTTTCTAAGTGGTCAAAAGCTTTTCTCCTCTCTTTATTACGGTACTGAGGTTCTGACTCCATTTTAGCAAGCTGTTGCTAATGGTTCAGAGGCTGAAAAATTAGAACTTCATCTTACGTAATTGCATTGTGCCACATTCTGGATGAAGCTACACCTATTGCTGAAAGCTACAGTTTTGCTTCAGGCTTCATTCTTCAACTAACATTTTTGAATCCTTTCAGCAGTACACAGTAACATAGTTCCAACCTTTCCTGGAAAGAAACTGCTATAATGGAAGCAAAGTGGTAAAAGTCTCAGTGCAGATTTTCTTGGATGGAACACATCAAAACATGGAATTAGTTTTAGCTCAGTGACAAATGAAGTCTAATCTAATTTTCTCAAGCTGGAAGCACTGTATAACTGGCATGTTCAGCCTCTATGAAGGGTGTGCCTTACAGCATTCTTTGGCTATCCTACTCAAAGCAGAAGCTGTCCTGTCAGCTTCAGAGATTTCATTTGTAGGCAAGCACATAAGTTATGTCGAAATAGACAGGACAGTAAAGACAAAATACATCTCTTGGCATCTGATAACTGCTTATACAGGAAAAAGAGAAAAACCCAACCCCAAATAAAACACCCTCAAAGGAAATAAGTTTGTGCAAAGCTACAGTAAGGTCAGAGGAAAAATAGCAAATATGAAGACCACGAAACTGTTCTTTGGATAAAAAGTTTTCCAAAGACAGCATCATCTCAGAGTGATTATGTAATGATTTAAACTTGCCAGTTTCCCTTACCATGGTGAATTTCGTAATCTCCAGTTCCTTTTCCTTTGAAGACTGCTAAACAAGGCTGATGGACATACAGTTTGTTGCAGATGGTTGGTGAGGAAAGACAGTCAAACTTGCCAACCTATTTAATAGAGATTGCTATTCTAATTAAGGCATTCTAATCCATATGAAATAACATATTTTGAAAGGCAGTAGGAGTTGGGGAAAAAAAGGTAAAAATATGGAAAAGTAGTGACCTTTGTGGTCTTAAGCCAAACTATGATGTTTGAGGAAAACTATCAGCACAGCTACATGAAGTTGCTTTTTTAAATTAAAAGCCAAAATGGAGAACAAAAACCTTAAGAAATCCTCCTTTTTTCTCCTCCAAATAAAACAGCAAGGAAGCAAAACGATAGCTAAAACAAATGTGACATTAAAAGTCTTCTAGTCAATGCAACAATTTTTTTTTGAAAATCTATACTTTATAGAATTAACATAATCCATATGTCTTGAATTTTCAAGATAATTATAGGGTTTTCTGGGCAGTTAAAATACAGTTTCACATACATCAATTTGATGCCAAAGTGTTAACTTAATTGGTAACTGAGTGGGATCTGCAGCACCATGAGAGAGCAGATTTAAAAGATAAGCTTTCCTAACTACTTTTAAATTATTCAAACCATATGGGAAACTTCATTGCTTGCTTTAAATTAAAACCTTTCCTACAGATCTAAGACATAATAGCATATCTCAGGACCAGAAGTGGCAAGTGGTGGTAACAAGTGAAAAATAATGAAAAAACATGTAAATGGTATTCAGCACTAGGTGAGTGAGCAGTCTTACCTGAATGTG
Organism: Forpus xanthops; assembly: GCA_032466535.1. Lineage (NCBI taxonomy): Eukaryota > Metazoa > Chordata > Aves > Psittaciformes > Psittacidae > Forpus > Forpus xanthops. The sequence continues at coordinate 27,970 of JASSUY010027597.1, read as the reverse complement.
TTCATCTTTAAGTAAAAATTTAAGTTTCTTAAATTCCTGTGTATTTGATTTATCATTCTCTCCAAACTGGAAGAAAAGCAGCCATCGGTGATGAGCCAGACGGTCCTTTAAATGAAGAAAACACTCCCTCAAAACACAATAAACACACAGATAAAAACCCAAAAAAAACCACAAACTTATACCAACCTGTAAATTCCCTTTATGTTTAATAAAGGCAAAAACCTAATTATTCATCTGATCTCTGAGTGACCTCCTCCTTTCTTTCATGTAGTCCTTTCACTAAACGTTGTTTTACTATACTATAAGCGGGAAAGAGGAAAAACTCTGAACCATGCTACCTTCTACACCTTTTGTTTCCATGTGCATTGCAGATCAAGCTGCTAAGTGCTACTACAAGTGTGAAGAGAGGTTTCCTCATCTTTTTTCCTCCAAGAAATGAGTAACTTCTGTGACCTCTCATTTCAGTTCATACATACTTTATCACGGATTAAGAAGTATTTTGTTTTCTTTCTTACACTGCTGACAAAATACATTTCAAACAAGATCCTTTACAATGTAGTTGATGTACAGCTGCAGAGCAAGTTACAATGGCAATTTCTGTTTTTCTATTTTCCCATGAAATACGCACAGCTCCCCTTTTATTGTTTTGCTAAACAACAGAAGTAAATGTAGACAAATAATGTTAAATAAATTTGGCTACAGAGGAAAAAAAAAGTCACTTTCAGTTAAATAAATGCTGGTTTGTGTCAACAGGATTTGAAAAATGAAAAAAAATACACTCTCCCTCCCCCAAGCAATGACTATTTAAAGAAATCTTAACATATTTTTAAAAATTAACCTCTAATGATGCTGCAGGGATCATTTCAAAGTCTGGCAGATGCTTCATTACTTCCTGATATATTTCTCTGGCATCCAAGGAGTTAAGAAACTAGGAAGGAAAGGTAGCCACATTTATTATGAGGAATTACAAATATCAACTTGATTGTTGATGATTAGTACTTAAGAAGCATCAGGGAAATTATTCTGATTTGTTTCTTTCCATCAACTGAAGGGTACAGTTAATAGCATGTTATTTGATCACCTTCTTTTTCATATACATAATTTCACAAACATCACTCTTAGAATACTGCTTTTTATCCTGTTTTCCTACAATATTAAACTTACAATACTGTATTTTGCCAAATGGGGGCTAAAAGTCTCAAATCCAAATTTCAGGCCAAATCTGACGATCAAGTTTAACAGATTTCCTATCTAATCTTACAGCCCTCCTACAGGTATAATGGAGTTTCAGTAATCTTCAAAATTTTGGAAGCAATATGAATGAGTAACTCAGAGGTGGCAAGGAACGGAGTTGAAAGCAGGCAGGTTTAATTTAATTTCCTCCTTTTAAAGATACGGGTAACAGTAGTGACAATAAAGGAACAAGCCATTCTTCAAACTGTGACGTCTCCATCAATTAAGGGAGTTAAAACTACCATACAAACGTAGGAGGAGGTTGCAATATTAGAATAGAGTCTAACAGCATAAACTGTTGCGACAGACGTCGTAGGAGTACTTTTATCACACATGTCAGTACTCAGTTCAACTGAGTAACATTCCTCAAACCTGTGATATTCCTTCTGGAATAAAAATTGTGGGCACATGGCAAATCACAGAATGACAGAAATATTTAGGTTGGAAAAGATCTTTAAAAGAGTATAGAAACCAACTCTTAGCTGCCAAGTCCATCATTGAACTATGTTCCCAAGTGCCATGTCTACATGTCTTTTAAATACCTCCAGGGATGGTGATTTCACCACTTCCCTGGGCAGCCTGTTCCAATGCTTGACAATCCTTTTGGTAAAGAAGCTTTTCTTGATATCCAATCTAAACTTCCTATGGCACAACTTGAAGCCATTTTCCCTTGTCCCAAGTAAAGAGACTGCCAAGCTTGCCCAGGATAGCTGGGTAGCAGCTTTAGAACTACCTCTTGCGCCTGTCATAGAGCAACATCCCATCCCTGGATTCCCATACCTGCCCAGGGAGACTCCTGAGGAGCTGGATAAGCAGAGCTACAGGCTGCTGCTACTGCTGCATACTCCTGTTCACTCTCCCAGCATAGCAACAAACTTGAGACCACCTCCAAGGATCACAGTTTTAGAAGGAAGGAGAGATATAAACCCATACCACAGAGTACAAGCTTAGAAAATAAAAAAAGCATCTTTTCTGTTGTATATAATCAATGTGGAAATTATTTATACATGCCTGTGTCATTGCCATCACCTTATTTTATCTAAATACAGAATGGTTGAGAAACAACTCATACCAAAACACCTCCTTTCTCTTTGTTATTTATGGTGGCTCCAGGTGGAAAGTATGCTGTAGTACTAGATGAGATATCTAAATTATCACAAAGCTCACCCTGGGTGCCACAGTCCATCCAGCCTACATTAACAAGACCTTCCTGTAAGAAAAAAACAAAACAAAACCAAACACAAAACAAAGAGTACTTTTTACTTTAAATTTCAGAAATGCTTTTGAAAAATCCCTACATAAGCAATTATACACATTTAGAAAATGGAAGAAAACTACATTATAATTCATTAGTCAATAATAATTCATATTTTATAAAATTCCTTAGAATTTTAATGTTATTCCAACAGCTACTAAGTCATTCTTCTGAAAGTCAATGGGTGAAATCGTTGTTCCGCTGATCTCAGTGAAACAAAGCTAAAACTTTCAGCTTTCACGTGATGTTTCAGCCACAACTTGGTGCTTTCACTTCTGTTATTTTGCTTTAAATATAATAATAATGCTTTCAAAAGTGAACTGTTGCTTACCAACATGCCAGCTAGCTTAAGGCGTGTTTGGTAACTCAAGCAATCTGCAAAATAAAAATGGTTTATTTATAAACATGAAACTTCAAATTATTAATGCACTAAACGTACTCTTCTCTAGAATTACCCTTTTCCTCCCTACAAAGGTGACCATTTCAAAAGGCTTGCTTCCTGGCTATTCATCCAGCATTTCAGTGACTTGAAGTTCTAACACCTAGTAATCAGCACTCACTGGTTGTCTACTCAAAGTTAAATAAACATGAATAACACTGTCTTGCTTCATCAACATAACATTCTCACATTAAAGACTTCAATATTTTATTTGCTATACTAAGACTGACCTTTAAAATTTCTTCTTACTGTATAAAAAAAAAGCAACCAAGAGGTATCCACATACTGTCCTGGAATGAAATTTCAATGTAAACCTCTATTTCTTGTGATTCAAATAATACTTCACTATAATGAATACGTCATATGTTCTGATTATGTTATCATATGCTCTATTAAAAAGTCCAATCCAGACTTTTAATAGTTACCTTTTGATGCACAAGTTTTTCTGAAACTAGACGCATCAACCTCACTTTAATTGGACCAAAGTTGAAAACTTACTAACGAAAGAACTGCAACTTGAAATCATGCTATTTACAAATGTAAAATCAAGACTGCAGCTCTGGTTATTCAGTTCACAGAACAAAGGTCTCTTTGTAAGACCTAGAAATCTTTATTTGTCAAAGGTGTAGGGCATTTACTTAACAATACCAGCTAACCAAGGCAGCTTTCTCATATACTGCATCTGCTACTGATGTGAAGAACATCAGTAACAAACAGCTACAAAAAATAACTCAAATCTAAACTTCATAACATCACTGCTAAGTGCCAGTTACTATGTCCAAACCTAAGTTGAAAACAGTCAGCTTATTTTTGTGTATTAGAGGTTTAAAGTGGGGATACGTCCTTTCTTCCACTCGGCTGTCGTGACAAACTGGCTTGCAGCTATGCAGTATCTGTCATTTTGAGCTTGAGCTGGAAAGTGTTAAAGGCCTTTTCTGCCACTCCTTTTGAGGGTTTACAATAGAGTGCTGCTTTAATAACTCACATGACATTACACAAGCGCAATAGCAAAAGCTTGCTGTAAATATCCCTTTTGTCAAGCTGCCTCTAAGATGGAGCTTAAGTGACCTACAGACCAAATACTGTTATCATCTGTTTTATAACTTCTTATTAGAAGCAAAAGGGATTATGCCACTATGAGCAGTACTTTTTTTTTTGTTTGCCCTATTTGAAAGGCATTTAATATACCTACCCCCACGTTCAGCACAGAAGGTGATCAGCCAACCAATACCAGAAGCAAATGAAGTTTCAATGGCATTAACAAAGTTTCCTAAGAGTGAAACAATTTGCATCAGTTTGTGACTAGCTAAATATGACTGTGAAACAAGACAGATTTATACTAGCAAGTTACAGTAAAGTATTTTTAACCTCAAAAATAAGCAAGAAACTATGTATACAACTGAATTGTTGTATACTTACAACAATTCAATACAACTGAATTGTTGTATACATAGTTTCTGCCATATTGTATAGTCTACAAGCAATTTTAAGACCACCACCCCAAACAAAAGGTGAACATTACCTGCCCATAACTCAGTGACTGTGCTTGTAACATATTGCATGGCAAAGTTCTTTAAGCTCTCTTTTGACCTGTCTCCATAGTATTTCACTGGTTGCTACAGAAGAAAAAGAATATAAAATTAACCAAACCTACTTTTTTGAATAACAGCACTTATGAAATTGCAGGAAACTCATACACCCCCCAGCCTTGGCTCTAACTGTCCTCTCCCTTCTATATTGGAATGTTTGGAATTTAGCTTTTCTTTCTAAATTCAGCCACACAGGGATAATTTAGTCTTAGAAATACCAACTCCCAATGATTATATTTCTATTTAAATAAAAAAAATTGATTGTATCAGTCCATTTTGTGCATGCACAATCTCTGCATTCAGCCTCTGAAATATTACCACGGTCAAAATGTACCCAACTAGTCAAGTGCAATTTGTACACCAGCCCTGGTACCACTACTTAACAAGCAACCATAAAGCGTGACGACCATAATGCAGCTGGCATGGAGAAAATGTTGTGGAAGGAATTTCCAAGTTTCTTTAGGTACAACATCAAAGCCACAGACTATTCTTTGCATTTGAAAAGTCTATTACAATACTGTATCAGAAACTGTCCAAGCAGACCTCTTGCTTTCCTACAGCATCACTGCTGAGAGTACCTTCCTAAATCAGGAGTGACATATTGCATGGACAATTATTAGAAAAACCCCACTGTGTAAACCAGATATCTATTTCAAAGTAAACTTTCTAAATTAATTTAACTGAGGTAAAGGAAGAGAAAAAGTAATTTATGAAAAGGAAATAATGTATTAAAAGGAAGATCTTTATATAAAGAACTATGATTGAACAAATATTAAAGAACTATCCTTGCAGATTTCTATCTTTCTAAAAAAATGCTGAAGTTTCATCACTCACCGTTCCAGTTTTGAAAACATACAAACTGGGATAACTGTTTATCCCTTTAATTCGGCAAAGCATCCTATTATCTCCACAGTTGACAGCTCCAATGCGTATTACTCCATCCATCTCCTTAGCAAAATCCCTCCACTAGAAGAAAGGTGAGGAAAAGGTATTTTCTTATAATGATATAATGAAACATCAGCATGTTTTATTCCTATTCCCAGCATTTTGAATTGCTGAATTTGGTTTCAGCTTCAGTGTAAAATCCACTTCTGAAAGTTTTTATGCTGTTAATTTGCTTGTTACACATACCGTAGGTGCCAAGTCATGGCAGTGGGAGCATCGAGGAGAATAAAAATTCACAAACCACAATTCTCCTGAGTTAACAGCAGCATCTAGATGGAGAGCAGAAAACTGTATGTAAGTAATACATATCTACAATGTAGTTACATCTAGAATAGACATTTTTACTACATTGTTTTCCCCAAAAGCTGAATTAAGTATTTTTATGTCAGACACAGTTAGTAGCAGTAACTCAGATGGGATGAACGTTGCACCTTACTTGCACATACCTACTGTTGTAAGCAAATGCACAAAAATTGTATTTCAGAGGATATCAGCACCCTGACTTTCAACGTTAACATTAATTAAGGCTAAATGTACTCTCTACAAATTAATGTAGCTGAAATGTGTGATACTGTGAGTCTTGCTGCCTTAAAAACAGAATACAAGCTTGAAAAGATATTTTACCCACTAGAACTTTCAATTTCCTTATATCACTTTAAGTATATTCTGGGTTCCACCAGGCAAACTTTTTATGTAGAATCCCTAGTAGGTGAAAACATAATTTGAAAATATAAGTTAATTTCATTATTAGAAAAGTCAAGGAAATGTTGCTTATAACAGAAAACAACAGCAAGGAAATATACACATGCAGAGGTTATTAGCTTGAATTACACTGCTTTCTATTTTTGGACATAATTTTTACAGAGAATTTCCCAACTTATATTTGCCTATATTAAAATACCCTCACAAACAAGACAGCTAAGGAGTGTGTAGACTATGCAAATTAATTAGCCAAAGCAAGACCATGTTGTCATGAGAAGCATCATGAGGTTCTGCTATTAAAACACTTTCCAAAACTGGCTCAGCATGGAGGTTCAGTCCATACAAAGGAAACAGCATGCAAAATGCAGACAAAAAAAATAAAAACTATAACAAAATCAGGGCTTTCTTTCTTTATAGTCTCTTCCAGTTGTGAGCATTTTAGCTAAAAAAAAAAAAAAAAAACAACCCAGAACAACTGGATGATATCCTCACTTGAAAGTGTTATCTTTCCAGGCTTTGTTTTATTTAGCTGTGATTTTAGTATCTGCTATTACCTTCTAGACTTGAACCTCTCATGCAAGGCAAAATTGACTTGATTTCACAGAAAAGAAGTAATCAAAAGAAGTTCTGCAAAGTGCATTTTTAGACAAAAGACCAAAAAATAATAATGATAAATTAGGAGAAACAAAATTTTAATTCAAATTCCTTTTGCAAGTTTCACAAAATATCTTTCATACTTAAACTAAACTGTATATTCACACTTCTGTATTTGCTAACTACTATTTACCATGAAGCATTAAGGGTTCGGTTTTTATTTGTTTCTTCATCTAACAATGATTTTTTTATAAGTACGTAACAGAAGTCTATAGATGTACAGCTCAGAATGTAAAAATTCTTACTTTGGGTTGCCACATTGTCAAACAGATAGCTATTTATTTCAAACTTACCAAATTCTCCTCTATCCAGTGTTATAATTTCAGGATCATCATCATAAATACCTATTAAGAAAACCAGCAATTGCTTTTTATTTTTGCCATCTTTAAAATGAAGACACAAACTATCACCTTATTCACAAGACACATGACAGTACACTTAAACTGAAATAGTAAGCTGGCAAAGCTAGTTTTCAGAACAAAGCTGTATTTGTTTAGTAATATGTAAATTTCATTTAATCTCTTGCTAACTCCCACACTGTCATGCTACAAAGGCTACCATCAAAACAGAACAGTTATTTTGGTGTTTAGTTGACAAGTCACTAAGTGAGCAGAGAACTTGAGCTACCACTCTTACAGCAAGAGAATTAGAACATCAACCAGTTGTCAGTTCAAAATGCAAGCTTCAACTCTCAGTGAAAGAGCCATATATAATGTCTGGAAGCATTTCACTTTTCTCAGTCAGAATGTGTGAATACGGTAGAATAAAGTGGACACAATAAAGGCAAGGAAGACAGCTTTTCTAAAAAGCTAACCAATCCCACCTAGAACATCACTACAAAACAGTCTACTACTTCAAGTATGCCACGAAAGACAGCGCAGAGGTACCAAAAATACTATCAGACAGCATTATATTATGCTACTATGGCTACAGATCTTTTATAGTACCTAACATGGTGAGTGAGATGCCATTTCACCTGAGGTATACAAGGATTAAATGCAAATAGATAATGACAGAAATTAATTTCTCCAGGTGACAAGGTACTTCTTATATTACTATCAATTTACATATCATGTAATATAATACACTCATCCACACATAAAAAAGTGTATTTTCACATGTACATACACACACAATATGAAAATTAGATACAGATACTCTCCAAACTGGTTAATAGACACTCAAGGATATTGTTTCTCAATCAAGCAGTACAACTTCAGGCAGATGTTTATCTGAAGAAAATTTAGGATAATTTCCATATTTTCCTGTGATAATTGCACATCTGGCTTATCCAATTTCAATTTGTACAGACATTAATTTTGTAGAGATTGGGCCATATTAAATCAAACTACACCAGAAAATTAAGTTTTTCCAAGGTGGAGGTTTATTTCAGCTTTTTCTTTCATATCAAACCATGCTCCTTCAGCTTCCTATTTTAGCTCACTCCTGTTACAGCATCCTTGAGAGTGGTTCATCCCAGTCTTTCCCTACAACTACCGAAAATTTGTTGAGACAAATACTAACTTGTCTCAGGATCATTTCAGGTATGATTCTGTTGTTATTTTTTCATTTTCTAATACCTCTCTATTGATCTTTAACTGCATAATTGCATATTAAATAGGCTTGACAGTGAAAAAAAATCTCTCAAAATCCATTTAAGAATACCTTGCCTAGGCAAAAAAGGTCTTCCTGCATTAAAGAATTAAAAAGAATACTGATGAAACATTAACACTGGAATTTATGTGAGAAAAAAAAAAAAAGAAAAAATAAGCTTTGTATTAGGAAGAAGAAAAAAATAACCAACACAACAAAAAGACAAAACTCGAGAAGTTAGATGCTCAATTGAAAGGTATCCAGCAGGAACAAAGGCCAGTTAAATAGATTATTACATTTACCAGTAGCCATTAACAGGGTAAATAAAACATTGAGTCAATCGGAAATGACAGCTACAGGAAAACAGACAAGGCAGAAATCTGGAGAGGACAGATCTGTATCAGATCTTTTTATGCCTTTCTGATGGAAGTACGGTATTTACTTGTGACTTCAAGCAAATCACAAACACACATCATAACTTACCAAAATCATAGCGATAATAGTGCCAGCTTTCATAACGACCTCCTTGCTGCTGATCTTCAAGCCCCTTCTCTCCGTATTTATCATACTTCTTTCGTAGATCTTCATCTTTAAGTACTTCATATGCTCTATTTATTTTCAAAAAATTTTCATGTGCATTTGGATCGTTCTATGCAAGGCAAAGTATAATTAGTAAGTCATTAATAAACCATCTTGTACACATAATGCTGAGAAAACAATCTGGAAATATTTTTATATCCCTACTAAAGATGCCAGCTGTGATGGAAGCAGACTTTACATGGTGATCTCCAAAGAAGCTACAGTAAAGTTTTCCTTTCCTGAAGCCATATGTGTCTTCTCATCTGTTCATCCTCACTAAAGTACCAACTGAAATACAAAGGGAATGGGTAGGAGGCTATAACATTCTTCAGTGATGCCTCTTCCTTCAACTCTCTCTCTTCAATGGAAATAAACACCCTCAAGAATGACGACTTACCATTTACTCTATAATCTTTTCTACTCCCCTAAAATCCCCAATTGTCCAGTTTGAAAATCTCTGCTATAAACTCATCCCTTCTCATCTTCCAGTATAGACAGAGGCCCTCTTTTTATTTAAAAAAAAACAAACATTCCGGTTCTAGATATCTCAGAATTAGAACAGGGAGAAAACTGCAGACATATTTTGAATGCCAGTTTGGGTTCTCAGCTGGTGAAATATAGTGGTGGTGAGCAACAGCTGCAGCACTGTCCCACCCTTTTAACTTCTGCTTACACATTTCATTCAAAAGACACTCTTTCTTAAAGAAACATGACTTCTTTACCTAGATACATGGGAAATTAATTAACATTATGGAATTTGTGTAATGACTTCATCTTCTATAGATCATCTTTAATGTTGAAAATAACCCATTGAAAAATATTTAGCAGTATTCACATACTTTGGAACTACAGAACCTGACCCAACATGTCATTATTTTGAAGTTATTAATGTAGGTAAAAGAAAATTTTCAGTCAATAGCTACAAGTCGGCATTTCTAGCTTTGTTGGGATTTGGCTTTCTTTTTCAAGTTTTCCATTGTAAAACATTAGCACCTCAGAGGCTTCAACATACTCTATGCAGGCAGGCCCTGAGGTCGTAAGGAACATCATCATTGTCTTCTTGGGCTCTGTGAAGGTGTGGTTGCACATATGAAGATCCAAACCCTCATATTTCCTGTGAATTTCTGATTACTCCAGGAAATCTTGAGGAAAAATGTCTAAATTTTAAAGTGATTTCTTTACACTTCAGAAAATATTGTAGTATAGCCTAAGCCATTCTCATTCTTCTCTCCTTAGTTATTCTAGAACTCCTTATTACCCTCCCTTGTTATGTCTTTGCAGTCCCAGAATTTCTACTGTGTCCTTTTTGATACTTGGAGATTGATGTTTCAGTACAGGCTGGTGGTGTTTGCTGTTTAGATGATACTTCATGTCAGGGAAATAGTAAGTTCCTCTAAGCAACAGAAAAAGACAAACTCATCAGTTTACCAACATGGTAATATGGTACAGAAATAAGTTTTCCTCTGTTTACAAAATAGAATTAACTTTTTTTTTTTTCACTACAGCAATTTTATATAGCCCAAACTCAACCCACTCATGTATGATGTACAACCAGCCCCATTTTGTAATCACTGCAGGAAATCTGAACATGTTATCAGCTGGCTACACTACTTCACAGAACAGAGAAACATTTCAGATAAATTGAACCCACTTGTTGTTTAAACATTAAAATCCATTAACCCAGAAGCTTTAACCTGTTAAAGATGCAACTTACCTGATTTTTATCAGGATGCAACTTAAGCGCCAGTTTTTTGAATGCTTGTCGTATCTCTCTACTACTTGCTTCTTTGGACACTCCAAGTAAACTATAGTAGTCCTGATCAGGGCACACAAGAACTATTACATATACTAAAAGTAGCAATAAGGACTTTTTGGAACATCTAACATAGTCTCCTTTGGATACCAAGTACTTCATTATGAAGGTTTTGGGAAGTTTCCGGTTCCAATTTGAGCGAGCTTTGGGAAGATTCTCCAGCAAACACACCGACTTTCAGAGCTATGGCTGTACTTCTGACAGAACTCTTCAAAATGCTGGCTGTCCTACTGCATGTCACAAGCCTTGCAAGAGTTACAACCTATAAGAGGGCAGAAAAAACCAATTAAGTACATTTCCCTACTTATTCAAAAAATATATCTTAGTAAGGAACAATACTGCCAGCTTGTGCAGTCTACACACGAATATTGTTTGTTGACGCCTAATTTCCTGCTTTCCAAAACCACACAAGTGACAGATCGCCTCTTTATTAGGTATACTGTGAATGAGGTAATCACGCAGAGCTTTACTGAATGACACTGAGTGCTGGCACACCACATTAGTAAGAGCGCGTTTAGTAGGGCCCGCTTTTCCTTCGAACTTACTTTTACTGCCGCGGGGGGACATTTCTTTGAAACGCCCCGGTAGCTCCGCGCCAGCAGCCTCCCGGGGCGGACGGCTGCTCCTCAAGGAGGCGGCGGACAACCCCGGCCGTTGAAGCCGGGCAGACCGCAGGGGCCGGCCGCGCTCGACCCGGCTGGAGATGAGCAGCCGGGGACCGCTAGCCACGGCGAGGCCGGAGGTAAGAGCCCTGCGAGGCCGGGGGGCGTCCGGGCTGAGATGGGAGAAGGGGCGTGCGGCTCGGGACCGCCACCGGGGCTGGGATGACGTGGAGTCCCCTCCCAGCAGACACGATCTCGGTGCCCGGCGAGCTGAGGGGAAGCGGCGCGGCCTTTACCGGGCTGCAGGGTGGGCGGCCGGAGGCTCAGAGTGGCGGGAGCCGGCTGAAGGAACGGGCCCAGCGCAGAGCAACATGGGACGGCGGCGCCTTCACCCCGGCGCTGGGCGGAAGGACGGCCCGCGATGGGATCCGGCTCTGGGCCGGAGGCAGGCGGGGCTGCTCCGGGGCTGACGTGGCCACCGCGCCCGCCTCGGGCGGGGTCTCGGTTTATGCTAGCCGCTCCCTGCTGGGGTAGTTCGGCCTCTGCTCACCCGTTCCGCAGCTAGGCCCGCTTAGCTTTGGCCGTGGCGTCCTACGCGGTGCTGCTGCTCAAGAGAGCCGGCCTCAGGCACTGTGGTGTGTGCCCGGCGCCTCATCCAGGTGCCTCTCATGTCTGCAGACGAAGGGCTGCAAAGACGTCCATTTCCTCAGGGGCTTTTCCCTGCAGCTGCCCTCGCCTGGGTGAAGCTGGTGATGGAGAGACCGTGGTGGGCCCACAGCAGGCAGTCGCTTGTGTGTCCTGACCATAATCTAAATGCTATAAATGTCTGAAAACAAACAGGGCTGGGACGTTGCCTGAGGTTTCCTGTAGAACGCAGTTATTCCAGCTGCGCAGAGGACAGCAGAGCAAAGAACAAAGTAACTGGGGTGTCTGGATCCTGCCTGGAGGGCACTGAGGTGTGCCTCCTCATTGAGGTTAGGCTAGCACCTAAGTCCAGTACGAGGGTTATGAAGGCATTGGGAAGTGATAGGGTGTTTTGGGGTGGGGTGGGTTTCTTTCAGAAGTTAAGTTTGGTCAAGCACTATTGAGCTTGTTACCAGTTCTTATTTGTGGAGGCAAAACACATTTTGGTTTTATGAACAGGGCCTGGAAAGGAGGATTTCAAATACATATACATTGCAAGAAATCGGCAAGAATTTTCTGTTTCAAAGACAATTCTGGATTATATGGAAGTGTCTATAACCCAGAATTTCTTGCAGTTTCCCCCACCATGCACTTGCTTTGAGATCATGTCATGAAGTCCTAGGGTTCACTCTCTGAGCTTGCTGTCATTTATGCAGGCAGAACCAAATGTGAGTTAGATGCTTCACCTGATAAAACTGGCAGAGAAGCACCTGTGGCTCATTGTTGAAAGTGTAATTGATTCTTGCTTTTTGTGTTTGCTTTTCAGGCTCATCTAGCTGAACTAACATTTCCTTTGTGTAATGTTTTGGGGAAAAAACTGTTTAGTCAACAAAGACAAAAATACTGTACTCCAGTGGAGTACACCCAAGAAATTTGTAATTTTCATGTTATTACAAACTTAGAGAAATCAAAACATCTGCTGAAAAACATACCTGCTGAAACATTTACATTTCCTTCCTAATGGTTATGTGCCAAAGTGCCTTAGTAGATAGTTAACTTTGGGTTTAATTTTCACTTTTCAGGATTTAAATGAGACTTCTCATAGAAGGACCGGCTTTTTGTGGCAACATTCTTATTTATGTGTGTATTCGGTGACTTGGGATCTTTCAGATGGGGTGGGGATATTGTCCTGCTTCCATTAAAAGGTCATTTGGCACATGCTGATACATGTAGCCTCTCAGGCGTATTAGGGAAAGAATGCATGCTAAAACATGAAATGTATCAGTCTGAAGCTAGTTTAATGTAATTAATTGTCAAGTGTTTCTTTCTTTATTTTTTAAGCCCAGGCTTCACTAAGGGGAATATAAGCAACTGCTAGGTAAGTGAATTGAGTTCTCTCTGCATGAAGCTAAGAAGTCAATACATGATGTGTACTGGAAAATCTCTTTTGTTTAGCTAGAGGAATAAAAGAGCAGGCATTTCTTGATCTTCAGTCATGATTAAAACTTTAATAATAACTTTCAGTTAAATTAATGTTATGTTTTTGAAAATGATTCAAGTCTAAATATATCACTGAAGTATTTCTTTGATTCCTAATTATAGTAAGTTTGATTAGTTATCTGCTGTTCTTTTTGCCAGTGTTGTTGAATGCTTAATTTGAGTGTTAAAGGAGATGGGGAGCAGACATTAGCCTTAAGGATTCCGATCTGTTTAGCAGCTAACTATCCTAGTTTTATGGTATTACTGCATTTTTTTTTTCAAGTTGTTATTCTGATTAACTCAATAAAATGTTTCAGGTGTTTCGTGGTGATTTTCTTTTTTTAAAAACTGGTATTTTAAAATCAAAATCTATGTCTGCATGTCTAGATGGGAAAATAGGGTTATTTTTCTTTCTGCACTGTACTGGTCATATAAGAACTGTCTGTGATGTAGCTGCATTTCATCAATCAAGGAATATCTACCACTCTTTTGCTCCCCTGCTTATGGCTATGGGTTTGTGTTGGGTCAAGGGGAGCAAGTGAAGGCCCTGAACAAGTGCACAGAATCAACCAGGAAAAGCTGCTATAGCTTGAAACATGCAACGTCCCTTAATGCTAGTGCTTTTGAGTGATGTGGAGAGTGTAATGACTTGTGACCCTAATGCCTTTATGTGACTCACATGTCACTTAAAAGCAACTTTATTCTTCACTTTGTGATAGTTATTTGTCATCTGCTTACCTGAAGATCATATTGAAGTGTAACTGAGCAGGGCTGTTTACGCACACAGTGAGTGATGTTGCCTTTTCTCACCAATTTGAGCTATAAACTGTGAGAACAGAATGAAGTTCATTCTAATCTAAGGTTGTCTTCAGTAGTCAAGCAGTTAAATGGGCCCCTGGCTTAGTGATTATGTTGTTATTGTGTCTATTTCTGCCTTTCACTATGTTTGTTTTGAATCAGCTTTAAATAGTCACTGCCAACAACTATAAATAATTGTGAAACCTTTCCTTTTGCTGGAATTACAACATCAAATCTGTCCTTGGTAAAGATACTATGAAAGCTTTATGCACTGTGCTTTCTTTTCTCTTTTATTCCTCTTTTCCTTCTAACTGTGTGATTGTGGCTTTGTGGAACGATGTAACCTGATTTTATCTTTGCCTGGGGAGCTTGGGGACAGCATACCTTGTATCAGCTGTTTTTCATGACATGAATTCTAACCAATTTCTTTAAACCTCCATTATAATCTCTCTCAAAGCTTTCACACTCATTAGTAGTTCTACCTTAATATCATAGTAGCCTCTGTACATACATCTTGTTTGGAGGTCTTGGTTTTAAGGTCTCAATCAAATAAAATCCACCATATTTTCCTGTTTCACTATTTCTGTTTTTTGTAAAGTGGATAGGAAGGAGAAATCTAAAGCACTGGCTGTTAAATTAGGACTATTTAAAATAAAGGAACCCAGTAGAATTCTGAAAAAAAGTTAGCATTATCATGAAAAAGAAATCAGAGGAGCTGGACAGTTCAATTTTTCACGTGTCAGAAAATAGACACTAGGTTGTTAAGTTAGTATTGGGTATGAATATATGAATTAATTTGCAGGTTATTATGGTGTGTATGTAAAATTACTTTATAATTTATATTTAGAAAGCCAATTGGAAAGAATGCCATCAGATATCATTTTATAGAATATATAAAAAGTTTAATTAAGCAGTAAAATCATACAAACCATCTGCTTCTGTTTAAATAGTCAAGATGTTACAGAGCCATTTCTTGTAATTTAAAACATCTATGCACTTTTGATTGCTTTAAAATTAGCGTTCAGCTTTTCTAAGGACTTACTTTTTTTTTTTTTTTCCTGCAGTGAGATAGGCAATCATTATTAATGATGAGAATTTTGAGCAGAAATTCTGTTCATTTTAGCACATTTTGAACTTATTGATTTTTGTCATTTAAGTTTTCTGTTCTTACTAGCAATTTAAGGAAGATCAAAAGCTAAAGTAGACTGCAGCAGTTCAAAGGTTTTTATATGATGTATTGTGGTTAATTTAGGAGGAACTGGGGTTTATTTTTTTTTGCCTTTTATCAGCTGTACCTTTTCCTGCATACGGTTTCATTGATGCTTAGTGGCTGAAAGGATACAGCTTTTTCAGGCCATGCTATCTTCAAACCAATTCCTGCTGCAGGCTGCTAAAGAATCAACATGAACATGTTATGTGGAGCTGGCAGGAAGGGCTGTTAGCGAAAAGGGTATGGCTCTTTAGTCATTCCCAGTGGCAGTTTCTGTGGACCCCTTGCACATTGAAAGCCACTTGCCAAATCCAAACTAAACTCTAAACATTCAAAGGAGCCAACCAAAAATTCCATAGCCTTGTTAGCAAATTTACAAAATCTTCTGTAACTGGAGTATGGCCTTACAAACAAGCAGAGCTTTATATGACTTAAACTTTCCAGTGTGTTTGGAGATTCTCTGATGCAATTGAAAAGCTGTTTTGCCAGGTGCTTGTCAGAAGAATAGTTGCTGACAGTTTAGAAAAGATGAGGAGATAAAATGAGGTATGACTGGGGGCAGAAGCTTTCTGTAAGGTATATTTCACAGTTAAAGAGTTTCTTTACAGATCTTGAATACAGAATTTTATCTGACTTGATTTGCCAGTGACTGATCTTTTGAATTCCTGATTATGATGCTACAAAGTACTTTTTCCCTTGGAAATCACTTGGAATGGTTTATCTAATTCCAGGAGTTTACACCTCATTGTGTTTCCTAAAGATATTCCAGAAATTTTTATACCTGTTTTAATGCAGAGTTTAGTATATATTGTTATGAGAACAAAAAGTGTTAACATTGTTGGGTTTGTAAGTCTGAGTAGGATAAATGACTTTGTAGAAATAAGCTTCGAGTTACAATATTTTATAGGATTTTCAGACATCTTAGCTGATGTTCAGAGATGGCTTCACTATAGTCCACTAAAAGGTTAAAATTTTTGACAGATCTGATTCCAGCAGTTCTGTCTTTCCCTACTCTGTCATAGCTTAACAGTTTTTCCTAATGCGGTAATAATTTGAGGACAAGGGTGCCTAATTTGTAACCAGTGCATCCCTAAATTTGACTGGTCCTTAAATTGCTCTTCATCTCCTGTAGTGAGAGTTTCATGCAAACCACCGCAGTGCAGCAGATGCTGAAGTTGTCTGAGTACTTCACCATTTGATGTTTTAAATGTTGATGATTCTGTTCCTAGTTGGAAGGAGTTGTTATAAAAAGAGTGCAGAACATTATAAAAGAGAGCAGAAAAATAACGACAATAGTGCAGTTTTTCAAAAAGTCTAAAACCAAAGCAGAAACTTTCAAAAATTATGATGGATGTGTCACTTTGTAGGGAATAACAGGGGCAGTCATCTGTCAATGTACAGGAAAAATAGAAAGATAGAGCAAACAATTGAAAGCTGTTCTTGATACAGTATTTAATCAATGGGTAAAATGGGCTTGCTACTCATTTATCATTTAAACATCTCTTTGGGAGTTTCAGATTTTTAGTATTGTATTCTATTTCTGCTGACTTACTGCTACTGTGCCTGCTGCACTGACCCCTTTTCAGCAACTCTGATCTGTCACTGTTCAGAAACAAAACATACCATTCTTACTGCAGTACTAAGATTTCCCATTTTCACAATCTCCTTCCTATGGCTATGGCACATGAACAGCAAGTAAAATTGTCTTTAAGCCAGTGATACGAATTAGGATGAAATGAGACAAGTCTGTATTTGTGCTACTTCTTCCCTTTACTGCACACCTTTTTGTTCCTCAGTGTTAAATCTGCTAGTGTGTGTTTATGTACCTATGCGTGTATGGGCTGCTAAACGATTTGCTCCAGGCTGAAGCCCAGGTTTTCTGCTCTCCATTCATGGGTTTATGCTTGGGTGTTGTACTCTTTGGAGGATGCAGTTATTCTCTTTAGCTCCTTTATTCTCTTTAGCTCCTTTAGTCCAGATTTAGCTACTTGGACTAGGAGAAGCGCAGTTCGCAGGAAGTAGAGGCAAAAGTTAAAAAGGAGAAAGAAGAGTCAGTGATTAAGCAAATTGGGTTGGAGGAGGCAGAGTTGGACATTTTTAGGCTAGAGATCATCAAATCATGCTTGTAAAAGGCAGCAAAAGGGACTGCTGGGTTCATACTTGTTATTTAAAGACTAGCATTTTTCATATTAATGGCTTAGTTTGCGATCTTTTACTGATGAACATTTATTCACAGAAATAGTTAATTTGACTTAATGAACATTATTCTTGTAAATGCTCTGCAGAGCAAGGGGTTTTTGATGGGACTGTATGGTGCTATTTATGTAGGGCACCTCCCCTTGTCAGCATACAAGTCTGTCACCACTACATTCCAGTTGTCTTTGTGCCTCAGTATTTCCTCATGGCTCTTGCATTTCTTCTAGCCTGAACCATAGCATGCAATGTGTTGTGGAAGTCATATGTCTTCAACAAATCTGCATATTCTCATATACTGTAGGAGCAAACTGTGTGGCAGCTTGTTTGCAGACTAGAAACACAGCTGTTGTTGCTGATATTTAAAATCATCCTCCCTTTGAGGACATTGGTCATTCCTTTGGTTTTATTCTGTATTCTACTACTGAAGGATGGAGGAGGGGTTTGACTGCTGTTGTCTTCAGTAATGATGCTCCCCCTTCCACTTTGCAAGCGAATAGATGTTTATTCATAATGGACATGTTTTAGAATAACTGGAACATCAAATTGCATGCAAGTGTGTGCTGTATTAACATGTGCTCTTCCACCTCTATTGTAGCTGTTTTAACATACAACACAGTTTCTGTATAAGGTATCATGCTTACTTTGATTTCTGAAGGCAGCATTGTAAGAAAAAGGATTTTCTACTGGTATAACATATAAAATTTTTTATACATCTAGCTGTGCAGGGTGCAGCAGCTTAAGCCTTTGAGATAATACAGAGAATTTAAAACTGATTTATTTGCATTGTTGATTTGTTTACTTTGTATTTGGAATTTCTGAGGAAAAGAAAATGTTTAAAAAGCCTGATGGATAAACACAATATATTATTTTAAATTTCTTGTGTTTCACATTGAGATATCCATAATGAGCCTAAAGAATGATACCCAACCAAACTTGGCTTATTAATATAAAGCTGATGTTAATGGCATTTTTTTTTTATTTGTAGTCCTTTAAAATTGTTCCCTGTGCTGCTGTTAAAATTAACGATCCATAAACAGATTCTTAATTCGTGCTCTGAATCATTGTGTAGTTTTAACTTCTGTGCTGAAATCGTAATAAAGCAAAGATTTCTAATAAACACCAGCTTTTTATAGCATCTATCAATTCAGTCAGTTTGCTCTTGAGACACTTGCAATAAATGTATATGCGAAAGTCAAAATACAGAGTGCTGTAAATGCCCAGTCTGGTTGTTGGGCTGGATCCTACCAGAGAACTACTTTCCCTGTGGTGTGGACCGGTGTAGTTTTATTGAACTGACTGGGAATTGTCACAGCATCCTCTTTACAACTCTGGAAATCTCAGCTTATTTCAACTTCTTTACTAAGTGGTGTTTGAATTAAGAAAAAAAGGAATCCTGATGTTTGATTTTAACTCTGGCCTCGATTTCTGTTTAACATGAAAGGTTGTAATAATATGTGTTTTCTTATCAGCAAATTATAAGGATATTAGTAGGGTTATTTCGAAAGAAATATTTTTCAAAGTAAGAGGAAGCTGGAGCATATATGGTCTCACTTCTGTAGGTCCTTTGCATTCATGTGTGTTTGTTTAGGAAAAGATCATGACTTCATTGAAGTGCTTTATAAAAAGAAAAAAAAAAAAAAAAGAGAAAAAGGGGGAAGGAGGATGTTTTGAGTGTGTGAATGGTGCAGAACTCAGGTCTGTACCAATCTATGAAGGTAATAGATTTAACAGCTGTAGAAATGCCATAATGTATTAACATAATTCAAGGCCAGGTTGAATGGGGCCTTGAGCAACCTGGCCTAGTAGAAGGTGTCCCTGCTGGTGCAGGGGGTTTGGAACTAGGTGATCTTTAAGGTCCCTTCCAACCCAAGCCATTCTGTTATAAATATCCAAGAATTCATCTGACTGTGGCAGAAGCCAAAGTTACTGTGATGAATTTTTGTTATGTAAACTAACAACCATACATGAATTGCAAATCAATATGCTTCTTCCCTGACTGTGTTTGATATTTATTGTAAACATGTAAGCAATTTTTATCTGCTTGGCATATATTCAAACCTGTGATATTTACAAAGAGCTTTGTACTTTTAGAGTAAACTTTAGCATCAGTATTCAGCCACTGCTGTAGCTGAAGCTGAGCCATATGCTGTGCTGGGGGATGGCAGGAGTGGACAGCCATGGACCTGCGCTCGAACACTCAGTCCTGCCCTGGAACAATGTCAGAGTTGAGATGCGGGCAGATCCCAGTTTTGTTTGAGAAGGGTATTGCCAGGATGCATGGCCTTGCCATGGGACCTGGACCTGCAGGTGGGAGATGTGGGTCCTACACAGGTCCAGATCTGACCTGGACCTGCTTCTCTATGACAGTCTGGGCTGCCATTGGTGGAGTCAAGGATGTTTGGCTGCAGGCACTTGTCTGAAATCAGCTGCAGCACAGAGGGGCTAGCAGTAGTAGTGTTACAAATAGCTTTGGAGCAGAAGGTGTCATGTTCAACAGAAAGGGATGTTTTAGCTGTTGCCTCCTAGGAAGGGATTAAAAATGTGGTGCTCAGTCTCAGCTAGGATGCAGCAATTTAATGCTCAGATCCCTCTGCTTTGGCTCCATCCTGTATGCTTACAGATCAGAGCTCTCACAAGTGTGCCATGTTTTTGGGTTAGGAATGTTGAAAGCCTGGCCTTGGCTTAGCTCCAGGCTAAACAGCCTCCTGGGCTAGCTGCAATAAGCTTGGAGCTGCAAAATTACCCTGCTGGAAGTGGGGTAGTTGGTTGGCTGTGGTGCCTGCTGATTCCTTAACTAAATCAGTAGAGAAGTGATTTAGAGTAACTACTGAATTTATTCATATTTGAACATATTTTTTGAGGATGTTGTCACAAAATTATTTTAATCATAGACTAAATGTTACTGTGCTTTCTGATGCTGTGTTGTGGGATGCAGTATATTCAGGTTTGAGGATAACCATTGACTGAAACCCTCTTAAATAAAATATGGAGCAACCAAAAGGGTTCTCCATGAACAAACTTACATTGATAGTGATGCATTCCTTTGATTATGTTTCAAAAACTTATATTGCAAGCATACTGCCCCCCATCTCCCCAGTATCTTTTACCCAGCTTGAGGGAAGCTGTAGGACCTATGAAAGACAAAAGGAAGCTGATACGAATTCAATGCAGAGTGAGCTTTGTAGAAGATCTTGAATTAATTTTATGTTTGAAAACTTATGTGATATTGTGTGGAATATTTGTCAATCCTTTCCTACCCACAGCAACAGATGCTAGCTTGTTTTATTAGTATGTAAAACTAGAAGAAAGCCTTAACTGCATTAATAACAAAAATTTGTGTGATATAATCGCAATATATAATTTTGCAGTGAAGCATAAAGGAAATGTGACATAATGCGTGTATTTCTGTTTGTCTGAGTGCTTACTCAGTAGTATGAGGTGATGAAAAAAAAATTATGCTTTTTCTAGATTATTGTTGTATCAAAAGCCTAGGGGACTGCATGATACCATGCAACATATTCTAATTTTATGCAGTGATGTTTTTCAAGAGATTGTAGAAACAGTTCTGTGCTTAGACTAATATTTTAGGAAGGCTGAAATATTTAAAGCATTGGACTTTTTACTTATACCTTTTCTTTGCCAGGCTCTGCAGAGGATGACTATATCAGCCCTAGAAGTCCACCCAGTACATTGCAAAGGGAAAACCATAGAATAGGTTGAAGAGACCTTCAAAGCTCATCTAGTCCAACCCCCCTGCAATGAGCAAGAACATCCTCAACTAGATCAAGTTGCCCAGAACCACGTGCAGCCTAGCCTGAATGTCTGGCACATCCACCACATCTCTGGGCAACCTGTACCAGTGTTTTACCACCCTCATTGTAAAAAATTTGTCTTTTCTGGTGACAAGGACAATGGATTTGAGTGCACCCTCAGCAAGTTTGCTGATGACACCAAGCTGTGGTGTGGTTGACACTTGGAGGGAAGGGATACCATCCAGACAGACATTAGGAGACGTGAGAGGTGTACAAATACGTGAACATATTTAACTGGGAATGTAAAGGTTTTTTTCTTCAGTATTCATATGTCAGAACTTTTGGTTTTGGAAGGGTACTAAGTAGGATCTTGGCACATAAAATGACCCATACAATCTTTTGTAATTCAAAGTTTGTATCAAAGAGAGGACTCTAGAGGGAGCCCGTCTCACAGTTTTCTGCATCGAGAGAAACGGCTTTACAAAGAAAATAAAACTATTTCTATAATTGAGTAATTTAAAATAAAATCTCATCTGGCTCTGAGATAAAAAGAAAATATTACAGTATTGTAGGACACTTATTTGCAAACATCTTTAGAAATTTCTCAGTTCATGAAGTCAGTTCTACTGTACCAGTATCTGCATGTGTTGAATACTATGGAAGGTATACAATGGAGGAATTTTCAATCTTATGCTTACATAATAGAAGGCAATTTAGGATCTTTCTCTTTCAAAGAACTCTTAGGACCCTGTGAGTGCAGTAACACAGGGGAGATGTTTGAGCACATGCTTTTTGAGGTGTTCTACTTGTGCAGGCAGTGTGGAAACACAAGATTTCTGAAGGCCAGAATACAGGATGTTGCAGCTGTTTATGAAAGCCTGTATATTGCATATAACTTCGTGCCACATGTCAGTGGGAACATCAAATATGGATCATGCAGTAATAACTTTTTTAGCCATGATTTGTAATTAACTAGCTGTGTTTCAGTTAGCACTGAACAATAGACCTTACAGCAGTTCATTGTTCATGGCTGTAGTGATTATTTAATTTTAATCCTTAACCTGTCAATTCCTCAAAAATTAAAGAAGCTTTAGAATTTGTCAAGGTTTTTGTCCAAGACAGATTGTTTAAGGCTGCACCTGTACTGCCTGATGTTTCCATTCTGAGTGGCTGGGTTTCCTGCCTGTAATACTTCCAGTTGACAGTGCCCGCCCAGCCTCCTCCTGTTACGTAGAAGATGCACGCTCAAATTCACAAGATAGGAAGTATTTTCAGTTTCAGTCTGGATGCAGCTGGACACACCAAAAGTGAGAGTGAAAGCCTGAATCTGAGTTAAAAGCTTACTTCTGTTTCGACTGCCCAGCCTCATATTCACTGTGCTGGATATGTTGATTTCAAGGAAGTGGAAGATGGAAAGTTTCCAAAATTTGTATTAATAGAGGATAGTGGGGCAGAACCTGTTGCTTTTATAAAATACTGAAATGCAATATTTATTAATTCTGAGTGACAGCTTCCATATTTTGTAACGCAATTTGCAATAGATTTGGTATTGAAGACATTAAATATCCTAATTGCACTTTACATTTATTCTCTTGGTTTTTAAGTGGTGGAGCTAAACCCATCAAAATCTGTTTCCAAAGACAGTATTCATTATTAACTGCCTTTTGCGTGCATTCAAATTACTCTGTCATGCTTCTAGCTAACAGCAAGCATTTTTTTTTGAACACTTCACATTAGCAGAAGGTTATGTGTGTACTGTGACTTCTTGACAGGGTAACTTGTATCAACATGATATTTACAATTCAAATAGGAACAGAAATGTATGCAATTTACCAGGACACACTCTCCATCCATCTGTTACACTGTACTCTTAGAATGCTCTCTCAACTTAGAATATTCAGAAAATATTATCCTGAATCTTTCCTCAGTGTATATACCATTTGTCACCATGCACTATACTTGTGGTCTATTCTGGATAGTTTTGTCCAGACTAGTGTGGTTTAGTTCAACATACCTTCTAATCATGAAGAACTTGGTTGAAGTACCTTTGCTAAGATTAATAGGAATTTATTCCTAATTCTAAGAAATCACAGCTTCTTGTGCGTTTTGAAAAAAAAAATAGCAGCAGTTATGGTTGTTTATGTGCTTTAATAGATAAAAATATGTTAATTAAAGGACTGTATGCATTTAGTGCAAAGCTAATTTTTTTAATGGTTTGAAGGGTAGTCAGTGCTATTTCTGCTCTCTGTTCATAGGAAAATGAACAGAGAATTGTTAATTTTATAGGCCTTTGCAGTGCCTAGCATGGATGTACAAAAGGTTTGTAAATATCAACCAACACTTTTTCACAACATTGCTCTGAAGCAAAGAAATATTTCTATTCCCATTTTAAAACTGGCAGCATGCTATTCAGATTAATACTGGAGTAACTCAGAATATTACATGCATTTTTAAGGAAAAGAAAAAGCAAAAACTATGTAGCTGTCTGAAAACTGGCATCATCTAGTTCCACCTATATGAACAGAGGTTACCAGCGCTCCTGTTTTCCTGAAGATCAATGACATAAGCAATTTCTTACTCATTAGAGTAAGAATAAACTGGGTTAGTTTAAACAACAGGAATACAGTTTTTCTGACACAACTTTTTTCTTACTAAAACAGGCCAGGATGTCATGCAAGCAAATAAGCTCCAGATTTGGAAGGTGTGACACCCTATTTCAAGGACAACAATAAACAGCCAAAGACAAACTGAGTTATTAAACTCTTGAGTGGACACAATGATGCTAAGAAAAGAATATAGTCCCAGATTTGCAGATTACTAGCAGGCTAACAAACTGCCACCATTGGAAATCCTTTGTAGCTACCTATCACTTGCCAGCCTTTTCCATTTTCAAAATAATGTGTTAGTTTGCCTCACAAAGGCATGTGAACTCCAGTTTGTATTTTGCACTTTCTTGCCCAACCTTTTTAGTTTTTGCTTACTGGTTGTCTTGGGGCATTTGGCTCTAACAGACACTTGATAGAACTGTTCAGGTAGCTCATTGTTAGATGTGGAGTATGAGCTAAAATGAGAGAAAGTCTTCCTCTGAAAGACTGGCTGTGGAGGCAGGTTTCTTTCTATGGAGAAAGGAGCTTCCTGAATTACAGCCAGCAGGCTTTAGTCTTCTGTGTCTTCTTCAGATGACCTTGCTGGAGTTGGTGCACAGAATGGTATTCAGGTGTTGGTGAAAGGTTGTACTTGGTAGATATCAGTGTCTGAAGTTCAAGTTCAGAGAGTCTGGAGAAACAGGCAAATTTGTGGACCTCAGAACTTTTGCATAGCTGGAGGTAGAGATTTCTGGACATGGGCAAGAGAAAGAACCTTTAATAGAAGTAGCAACTCCCAAGTAGTGATTGGCTATGAAAACCTTCTGAAAGCATGATTTGGAAGAAAAAAGCTATTTACTTGTTTGAATGATTGGCAATGCCATCACTAAGATTTTATACAGCCTAAAAGCTCTTTTCCATTAAACAAAGCGAAGATAAGTATATGCTAGTCCTGCATCATACTGATGCATGTAGAAAATAATTCTAGCTTTCTGTAATTGTTTACGTGAACAAGCTTGAAAGGAAATTATGTACAATTAATTGGTGACTCTGCTTTCAGTCATATACACAATTGTTTTCTAAACTAAAAATCTTGAAGTGTCCTTCAAACAAAGTCATCTTACATTTCTGTAATAAACTTGGTTGCTAACTTGCGGAAGTAAATCATACGAGTGTTTTTCCACTTGTGGGCTTGAATTTATTTGGCTGGACTCTGATGAGGGATTTTCTTTTTTTACTGCTGAGAGTAAACATCAACTTCTTGAGAATGGGCTCTGTTTAAAGAAGGGAAACTTGCTGGCCAGCATGCATGAAATACTGAGTAAACAGATGATGAGCCTTGCTCCAGTGCCTGTCTTACTCTAGGTGGTTCATAAACTAGATAGAAAATTACTGAGGGATTTTGTTTAATCTAAGTGATGGGGACGTGTTTCTAAAATAAAACAACTAGGACTGCATTTCAAAGGCTGTGTGAATAGAGACTGATGTTTTCACTATATGTATATAAGTGCAGATTAATTCCGTAGTAGTATACTTACATTAGTTAATTATTTACTCTACACCAGTTGTTTAATATCCCATTTGAGGCATTATTTTTGTGAGACTTAATTGTTGTTGATAGTGATGTCAGTATGATCATGAAGATACATAACAAAATCAATATTATACTTGGGAGGTATGCAAAGTAAATTTCAATGAAATATGGCTCATTTCAGGATTACTTTTTGTTTTGTGAGAAGGAAAAATAAAATACTTGTGATTTAGATGTGAATTACACATTCTCATCATCCTAAGGAATTCATTAGATAGTTGTATTTTCCTTTTCTCTTGAATCCTTAGCCAGATGTAGGCTTCAATATCTTTAGGCAGATGGCTTTTGCAGATTGTTGTATTCTAGTGAATTAATGTCTTACTGCATAAAGGCCAAACTCTATGGTCTAAGCTGAAAGAAAAGGTATATCATCATCAGGACTTCTGTTACCTTAAGCTAGAGGGTGATGAATCTGTAGAAGAGAGGTTTGGTAAAGTAGGGGTGGCCATGAGGTAGGAAACTTGCAAAAGTAAGTTTTGAAGGGTATCCTCTGTGATTCTAACAAACTAGGAGCCCAAAGGGAGTTGACAAGAATGTTTTCTTGACTTCTGTTGATCTTGCTGGTTTGCATGATAATATTTGATAAACCCAAGTTTCCTTCCCCTTGCCTTTCTTCAGCCCCAGTATAAGGAACTGTCTTCTGTGGTTTTCCCCTTCCCCTGAAACAATGAAGGTTGAATGTGGAAGAGGGAGATAAAGTACCGTATCAGAAAAGACTAAGTTGTTGCTTCTTGCTGTGGCACTAAATGTCTTCAATTTTAAGGTTGGGATGACTTGCAGTATTTAGAATCTGGACAGGAATTTCTGGTGATTGATTGGGCACATTTTGAATTTTTTTTGTCTAATTCTTATAACATGGTATGTTACGCACTTCAGAAGTCAGCTGGCCGTTTTATCTTCCAATTCCCTGCTGTTCTACCTCATAGTCAAATTAACAGTTTGTGTGTTTGTCTTGAAAATTAGGTTGTGTTTTGGTTACTTAAAATATTCACTTTCCTAATGCTGCTAAATGGTGAACAGCTTCCACTGTTATAAGTTTTTGACCCTCATGTTGTGAGAAATACTTGAGTGAACCCTTTTTCAAGGTAACTCTAGCTTTCTGTAAGCATGAGGTACTGCTGGCTGCATAACAGTACTGGCAAGCTTAGTATTATTAGCAAATAATCTCATTCACTCTGAAGATCAGTATGATTAAGGGGTTTGAAGTGATTATTGATTATTATTCCCTCATGTGGAATCTTAATTCCACTAAAGGAAGTCTCCTATTTACAGAATTTGACCAAAAACTTTCAAAATATGCTAAAATCTAACATTCTGTAATATATTATATTTTAGACCCTTCATCTTATGTACCCAGATGAATTCTGGCATATGATGCAAGTCTGGCTCTCAGATGAATTCTCCACTGTCATTTGTAGGAAAAATCCTATTTTTACTTATGCAGTCAAATATGTATCAGATGTTTTTTCCGAATCTTTTTTTCTGAGTCAGTTTTATGTATCTGCTTTATTTCTCTCATATACTTCGGGAGCACTGCAAAAACTTCCTGATTGTCTTAAAGTCTTCAAAAATCCCATCTCTTTGCATGATTTGAATTTTAATTGTTCATTTTAGAAAAGGTCATGTTGCATGTAAGTCTGATTTTAGAATTTTTTCAGTATCTTGCTTATCCAACGGTAAGAGCTATGTCTAGTACTACTTTTGACAGATTATGAAAGTTTCTTCATGATATAATTGTAATTCTATAAGCTAATTAATTGGCTTTGCAAATGAAGTTAGAAATAAGTTCTGATAAACTATATTCCAGTACTGATTAGCAGCATGGTTGAGGGTTACTTGGTTGTATGCATTACATATTTGTTTAGAAAGGACAGATAGAATGTGTCACTTGTAGCATTGGTAAATTGCTACTGAGATCATCATTCTGTTTTTCAGAAAGCAGCCATTAAAGGTAAAGGCTGATCTTTCAAACATGTTGCAACTGAGATTAATGTACATTCTGAAATGGAGAAAGTACTTTCTTTGGAGACCGTAGTGTTGTCTAGCAAGTGTAGATTAATATGATGTACTTGAATCCAGCCTTAAACTATGCATAACTTATTAATGATTTGATCTCTTTGCCTTGTTTTTGTAATTCTAAAAATCGGATTAATTGATTAAAAATGCTGAGGGCAAGAAATTTTTTCCTTTTATTAATCTATATGAAATCCATCCGCGGGTCCTGAAGGAGCTGGCTGATGAAGTTGCTAAGCCACTGTCCATCATATTTGAAAAATCATGGCAATCAGGTGAAGTTCCCAATGACTGGAAAAAGGGAAATATAACCCCCAT
>JASSUY010027596.1:0-27632 GCA_032466535.1 Forpus xanthops | reverse complement strand
GCCAAAAATCCAAAACACAGTGCTCACCAGCTACTGCTTAAAGAAAAATGACTGCTGCTCCTGAACCCATGACACTTACAAAAAATGGTATTTCAACATTTAACATCTTTTCAATAAATATTTCAACATGCAGACATGACCAAAAAAAATATCATTCTGATAATATTCTTGCCCATTAATCATTTTCTAAAAGAAAATAGCAAGATTCTTCATGAATTCAAAATTTAGACAGCAATACCAAAAACCCAAATACATTTGATATTACCCTAATGTTATTAATTCTAAATAGGGATTTCTAATGTAATTTTTAAACTATTTTATTCTCTCTTTATCACTCTCAGTGTCTACTTAGTAGACATTTTTATTAGCTAAATAAAAAAAAAGCTTGAATTACATCTATGGATAAACTGAGCCTCCATAAAAAGGTTATAGGTATGTTTAGAGATTTATTCTAATGATTTCAATAAAGGCTTTACTAGTATGTTAATTCTTTAGAGATTCTGCGTACAACTTTGTATGAGAAAAAATGTATTGACTGGCAACTATCTGGCAGCTGTACAACAGTCTAACTGTGCAGTTTGATACTAATGTTCAGAGGGTTTATTTAAATTACACACTTTTACTAAAGGAAGATACATCACAACATTGTATATCACAAAGAAAATAATCATAAAATGACAGCATAAAGTACTTCTTATTCCTATAACACATTCTGTATAATCTAGAAAATCATAGTTCAAGCATCTATCAATTTTGTTTCTATTACTCCAAACTGTCCATTGTTATAAAACACTATTCAGAAGAGCTACTACCAAAACATTTGTTGTAGAATTTTCTCTTTGTCACAGCGTTTCTGTACGGAATAGCACTTCTCCATTTTATTAAAAATATTTTTCATTCCTTGATTGCAAAGATAATCTAAAGATGTGAACCAGGGGCAAATATAAATATGTAGAAAGTCTCAAAAATAGCTTGTGGTGATTAATTGTGCCCATTATGTCTCATCAGGGACCTCTGGATTGTGATATTAGCATTTACCCACAGCACCAAAAATGTTGTACTTTTGTTAGTGAAATCAATGTTCTGAATGCCAATAATACCCATTACCTTTTTCCTGTATCCCTGTTTCATTGTAAATTCAGTGAGTTAAAAGGCATATAGACAGTGATCAGGTTTTTGCCTCAGGTATAAGCACCAAGACTCAGCTTACCACCAGGAAGCAGTAATTTCAGATTTCTTCAAGTTTATAGAATTTAGAAGATTAATTTGTGAAACTAATCACACATTCTCTGCATTATAATGCATGCAGAACAGTGAGGGAAAAGAAAAGTAAAAATTGACCTCTATTTTCTTGACAGCTTTTAGCTGCTAGCACCATAGAGCTCTATTGAAAAAACACACTACTACTACTATTATCACTGCCCTAATTGTTGAAAGCTATTACTGCATATTTACTCTGGCAAATTTCATCTAAGTACCTTATTCAACAACAGTAGAGAAGGTGGGCCAAATTAATTATATTTTAAACTGACATGCAGCTCTTAATGATAAAACAATATACTGGAAAAACCCTGTAATGGCCAAAAAATTTTTTTTTTAAAAAAACCGTATATAAAGTGTCTTTTTTTGGCCCTACTTCTGTAAAATCCTGTTTGCATAATTAAATACCTTTAGGAAACAAAATTAATCTATAAAAGACTCAAAAGTTGTAAGTACTTTAAAAATTTCTATAATCACACTGTTGTACCTAAAAAAGCCACAAAGAGAAGTTTGTTTAGTACCTGAGAACTCTATGAAATACATATATAAACATACAAAATATTGTCAATGCTGAAATCCCTTTGGTAATGGAAGACATGGTTGGCATGGTTTAGTGGGAGGTGTCCCTACCCATGGTGGGGTTGTTGGAACTAAATTATCTTAGCGTCCTTTCCAACTCTATCTACTCTAAGATTCTATATATTCAGTCCTGAACTACAACCAGATAGTCCATTTTGAAAGTTACAAGCAGATGGTTGCATTGGTAATCCATACATTTGATCTCAAGTGCAAAAGCATGACATCACTCTTGCATTGTCATTTACTCTTGATGGAACTGTTCAGAATAAACAAGTAGAATAAGCAGTAACTTGGCAGAGTGCAGTAGTGTTTTGTGGAGTAGCTGAACAATTACCTTGGAAACATTAGAAACCCACTGCTTACTCCAAGCAGAAATTATTTGTTTACTCACTAGATTTTTTATTATTTAAATTACCTTGATAGATGATTGAAAACAAAACCTGAATATGAAAATTTAACATTTTTTTTCTTTTTTAGATGAGGTCAGAGCATAAATGTTAGATTATACAGAGTTAAAAAATGGCTAAGGCAGAAAAAAAAATCATTTTGCAAGCATTTAGTTATACATCTAGAACCAGATATATGTAATAGCATGCATACAATACCAACTTCTGAGGTACCATGAAACAAATGCAACCTACCAATAAGTCAGTTTAAAATCAAGGAGGAGAAAACTCACCTAATTACAGGAAGAACAATGGAGACATCAAATGTCTAAGGTACAATTAAAAACAATGATTATTCAGGAGGCTTCTAACTTGTTAGTCTGTGTCGTGGTTTGAGGCTCTCAAACTCATGCAGTCGCTCTCTCACTCACTCCCCTCTCATTCTTCCCCAGTCTGAGGGGATGGGAGGAGAATCAAAAGAATGCAACTCTCACGGGTTGAGATAAGAACAGTTTAGTAACTAAGGTATAACATAAATCACTACTGCTACCACCAATAATACAAGAATACAAGAGATCTTCACCTGATACCTAGCCACGCCACACAGTGCCCCCCCATCACCTCATACCAAACTCGACTATGCAGTGCACCCCATCACCTCATACCAAATCCCAGCCATGCCATGCACACCCTCATGCACCACCACCCTTAAGGGTCTCTGCTCTCCGTCTCTACATCCTGGACATGATGTGCTATCGTATGGAATAACTCTTTGGTCAGTTTGGATCAGGTGCCCTGTCTCTGCTTCCACCTGGCTTCTTCCCGGCTCCCCTTCTCCCTGGCAGAGCATGAAACACAGAAAGTCTGGCCAGCCTAAACATTCTAAGCCATAACTATAAACACTGGTGTTATCAGCACTGTTCCCAAGCTGAAAATCCAAAACACAGTGCTGCACCAGCTACCACTTAAAGGAGAAAAATGACTGCTGCTGCTGAACCCATGACAGTCTGGTAAGTCAGAACAGTCGTAAGAATTATGTTATCTGACTAAAAAAATGACACACATACTCTGTCTCTGTGCATACTCTGCCTGAGTGCCTTTTCTGCCTTGGAATAAAACAAACTGACAAAAAACTAGTGGGTATCAAGATTATATTCATCATAGGCAATGTTCTGAGTAAGGCAGCTTCTCAAACTAGTTTGTTGGTAGGATCTGTGTCTGAATTTCAGGAAGATAATACAAAATTTTAAAAGGACATGTCTGAGCATTCATTTATTTACCCATACCCCAATTCAATCATGCATGTACAAAGTGTCTGCAAATGTCAGCCTTCTTTAAGTGTCGCAACAGCTGTATCAGGAGATTAAAAATACATTCACATCAAAGCTTTGATCAAGGGCGCACTTCCGAAATGACGTCCAGTCATCAACTCCTACTGTGCTTTGGTTTGCATCATAGAACAATCTCAGAACAGATAAATTAAGTTTCTTGAGGATTAAACTGAGTTGGAAGGTGACCTACGGCCAGTAACAGACACCCACCCTAAAGAAGTAGCTTACAACCAGGTCCACAGGAAAAACTCTGAAATATACAAGTAGTAAGGAACTCTGGCCCTTAGCACTGTTTTGCACCATAAAGCTGCTTGTGGTGCACTGCTCTACTAATACCAATGTAAACATAGTCTAATTTATTCTCTTAGGACAGACGAAGGCTATGCTGGAATCTTCTCTCCTTTTCATCTTTCCATCATCTTGGATTCTGCTCATGCTCTACAGATGCAAGTAGCTGCAACATTTCCATTCATATACAAGAAAAGTGTTAAACAACGTGTTTTCAAGCTTTACTTGAAATCTCCAGATTTGCCTATTAGAAACTTCTGGATTTTGACAGAAGAAATAAATCAGACCTTCTATCTTCTTGAAATTTGTTGCCAGGCACTTGACGCTAATAATTAAATATAGAGAATGTTGTTTGGCATACTGACTTTTGCAGAGGCTAAAATTTGCATTAAAGAGTCTCCATTCACAGAGTCCATGAACTCCATGAAAACAGAGGTCCTGTGTCTTGCGAAACAGAATATAGGAAGAATAAAATCCTTGATCAAGTTCACGTGATATGTAAATTTCTCATTTTCATGGCTTCAAATATCACACTCATGATGTACATGACCTGACATTTTCTTCTACCCATTTTAATAGCAAATTTGAAATAACTGATTAGCTATTAACTCCTCCTAAGATGTATTCCTCCTTAGGCAGAAATAAGAGCTTCCACTGTAATGAGCTGAACCCCACTTTAATCTTTTGTAGTAACCAGAGCCACCTACATTTCATTCCTCTGTTTATGCCTTACTTCAATTTTGAATGCCTTACTGCAGTGCAAAGGCGATAACTTTGCTTTATGTTTATTTCAGAAAGATTCATAAGTAAATTATGCTCTAGTGGTAACTTATTTAAACTCCTAAACTCTTGACTAGGTTAAAAATATTTCCTTGTGTCAAAACAAGTTACCTACCTATGGGGACGAAGAGGAAAATCATGCTTGGAAATTTCATCCTTATCTGACATCTGCAAAGGCATGATCATCCAAACACGATTCCCTTTTTTTTTTTTTTCATTTTTTTGAAAGGCATGAAGACACCCTTATGATTTTACTATTTAAAAAGTAAACTACCTCCAACATTTTAGACTCCATTTTCCCTCATCTAGGTGATTAGAAGAAATGAAACTCCTTTCTATGTCCAGGAAAAGAAGTTTCTCCACCATCCCCCTCTTCCCAAGGTGGAAGCTTGGCCTGTGGTTCCCTCACTGGGCATGCGCTGAATTACTACACAGCTCAATTCATGCTTACTTCCTTTAATGTAATACAGAAGTTACTATAGCTCTAGGACGTGATGAAAGGTGCAAAGAGAAGACCTTTGAAAGCAGAAATGTGTAAACTGCTTCATGCAGATACATTAACCCTTTAAACAATTTACAACTGGTAAAAAGGTCAAACATTGGCCACATTGTTAACCTCTAAAGGCCAAACCTGTATATGTGTTTGTGATTTAAACACTGATTAAAATCTGTGAGCATGAATACCCAAAGAGCTCTTAAAGAAGCTGGGAAAGACAGAAGTTTTACATTTTGGGGTATAATAACAGTTGATAAAAATACTGAATAGCGTTAACCCATGTCCTCAAAACATCAAAAAACATATCCTTATTTCTTCTCTAATCCAGTAGTCTATTAAAAAATTTGGAAGTGGAGATTCTGTTGTCCAGTTATATCTGCCTTTGCCTAGAAACAGGAAAGCAAAATAGCAAGGCTATTTTAACCTTTAATTTTTAACTGAAAAGGCATAAAACTTGCTTTAGGAGAAAAAAAAATATATATATACTGCATAAGTTCACTGGCAAAAAAAGCGCCAAAATCTGGGCAAGGAATAGGAAGTAAACCTGCAATGACAGTATTTCTTTTGCTTTACCTGCATTTACGACATGAATGTACTGTCCTCTGGATTTCTGAAATGGCTCTGCCTGTGACTCTGTGATTAAACTCTGTTTCAGGAACTCTGGCTTATACTGTTCAAATGCATCATGATGGCTACATGACAGCACAGAAAACTACAAGGTTCCCCGCCCTTCAGCCAATAGTGTTGCTGCCTTTTCACTTGTATCTTTTCCTGTGAGCCTGGAAGATTGGTAACAGTTACCTATTAAATAAATTAAACTGTTGAGGCAATTGCTGCATGATAAAGGGCTGGCCAACCTGACAAGCTCTGTCTAAAGAATGCTTCCACTGAATACAGAGATGACACAGGTAACCAAGCTCAGCATTGCATTGTGTGTTCTGTCTCATAAGAACACTGGAAAATGTAAAGCATGATAAAACCCAAAAATCTTTAAACAAGTTACTTATTGAAAAAACTCAACATTTATGCAAAGTTAACTTTTGCCTAGAGACAGAGAAATAAGGAAAGGTGTGATAAGCAAGCACTTGATATTGTTTTCTAGTACAACAGAGGAACATTAAACATTTGTAGATCTGATGCCTACAAGCTATTCTTACTTTTGAAGGTTTATGAATGGTATTTTTAGAAAGAAATAAAGTCATGTTTTAAAAGAGTAGTTAAACTTTGGCTCTGCATACTGTTGCAAGGTTTAATTATTAAGAAACCTAGACTCCTAAAACAATCAACAACTAGGTATGTGACAGACTGACTGATACAGACCTTAAGATCATGATAGTTCTCAAGAGGTGTTACAGATTTCCTGCTACATTGAAATCTATGTCTAAATGCTGTGTAAAAGTCTGCTACCTGTACTGTGGATCTAGTCACACTGTTAGTGTTCACATGATAAAGTAGGCCAATTTGAGCTGTTAGGAAGGATCATTATGTTGGTTTTCACTGTTGCTTCTTAACTATTTTTATAAGTGAATAAACGAATATAATTTGGCAACTGTTGAACTTTTATTCTTTTTCTCTACTATACTTAAAATCTATCCATTTTTCTTGGATCAAGTAGCTAAAAAATCAGAATTCTAATCTATGTTAATCCCTTTCACATTATACAGCAGGTGCATAAATAATCTACTTTGATGATTCTTGCTGAGATAACACTTTAGGCTTGTTTTCTTCTATTTATTTCAAAGTAACATTAGGAAATATAAAATGCCACACAAATTTAAACAGCTCCAACCAAATTATTTAATTTACATTTCCAAAATTCTAAAATATTATTTAATCGCTCCAGCTTTTATTTACTTTATGAAAGCCAGGAGGAAAATTTTATATTCAAGGCTACAATACCCTCTGAGGTATCTACACTGAAGATAGAAATATTCTGAAGAAGTAAAACTAATTTAGGCAGTGCATTTAAAGGCCTTAAATTTTAGAGAACTTAATACAAGCCACACAGTATGCCCCTGAAGCTTTATTTTCCCATGCTGAATCTCAGCTACCAAATTAGTCCCAGTGCCATTTTTGCCACATGACACTTTAAGAAACCTTTTTATTCTATAATAACTTACTACAAAGCCTATTGTTTTTCCAATTTCAAGCAAAACTTCCAATAATTAGGCTTATTTCTATCCTTCCCCTTTAACATGATCTTCCTAAAATCTGAGATTTACACATTTTAATGCAGATGTGACGATTTGGTCCTCCATTTACAATTCTCCCCATTGGCTCTTTACTTACAATATGAAGCTCCTGTTTAGTAATACATCAAAGTGAGTTAATTAAATGAAGTGCTGACACTACTTTATTATGTAAATATCTGGAGGCTTCTATTTGCTGTGACTCCAAAGACCAATTCTATAGTATTGCTAAAGGAAACTGGAAGGAATCATAATCATTTCTAGAAATATTAATACACTTTAATGATTTTTTTTCCCTACATATGCACACTTTGCTATGCAGTCTGAATTTCTTAAAATGTCCTATTATTTGTCCATAAGTTATCAGCTGGCATTTTCCAAGTGGAAAAGGTATCCAAGAAAATATTCAAAAGACAAGATAAACTGTAGGCATCACAAAGAAAGAAATTTTGACCACCTATGATTCAAGGCAAAATAAACAAACATTCTGTGAGGAAACTAAGAACTGTAGGTACCTAAATTATTCTATAGCACTTATCTCCTTGTGCAGTAAACTTGGGTTTATTGTCACTTTCATTATCAACCCCATGAGGCTATGCAAAGATAATTTATGTAGACTATCTGATAAACAAAGAAAAACAAAAGAAAAACAAACAGAAAAAAAAAAAAGAATAAAAAAAGGGTATATAAACAAAGTCAACATCCAAGGGCATTGTCAGGTATGATACACTATCAATAGCTACAGGCACTTTCAACCTCCAGGGAAAAGCATGCACATAAACCTTGATATCTTAGATGTATACATTTGACAATGCAATGCTAAATAAACCTGATAGTTCTTAGCAAGGGAACTGGCAAATAACTTGCAGAACAAACAAGATAAGAAAAGTATGTGGAGACTTAATTGTAGGTTTTGTTTTTTGTTTTTTTTTTTTTTTTCCCCTCACACAGCGGCAGAATGCTCTTATCTGATGCATGCTCTGTTATGAGTTTTTCCTGCCAGAAAATATCTTGAATTAAATGACAGAAGAGTAATGAGTTTATGCTGCTATGAGTTCTGGACTGTGCAAGTGAAAACATTCAGTTGTTCATTTTACATATCTCTGTGTATGAGTGCATGGTAACTTTGAAGGTTCTGAGAGTGGGTTTTTTTTTATTTTTTTAATAGTTTCCATTAAGCCACTGGCTTAATCTTGCCAGTTTAAACTTTTCCACATTCTAATAAAGTCACTTTGTTTGGAGGCTGAATCTTTTGTTTGTCTTGAGTGCTGAATTACCAGCAAATATATTCCAACTGTCTTTCTGAAATATGGATATATTGTAAAATCAAAGACAATATCACAGCAAATTTACTGCTAAGTCTTGTTCTTCAGATTTTCCATTTCTTTCTACGTATGCTTTTACAGTTTCCTTCTAAAAGTTCTACTTATTTTCTGTCCCTAAATTGCCATTTCCTACTCAGTATGTCATACTTAGATCCATCTGAGGCTCATAAGATTCACACCCCCCAGATAAACCTTGGTAAAGTAAACCCAGCTGACAGCCTGAAAGCACATGTGAGATACTGAACACAGGTAAGGCTAAGTAGTCAATCTCTTTCACTCAAAACCAGGATGTAAGAGGGGAAGTCATAGGGAAAGTAAGCAACAAGGAATACAAATGTCAGCTTGTATTTGCAGTAATTGGAAGCAAAAAACTCAAGTTGGGTGTATTTCCATATTTAACATTAGAAATCATGTGAAATAATAAATAAAGCAAATGTCATAAGAAATAATGCCAGAAGCAAACTTCAGTTAGCTTTTCCCACAAACTAAGAAATACAGTATTTTTCTGTGCTGTAGGAAATTTGTGCTTGGATATTTTCATTGGGATCAGTAGGGATCCCAAGCAGCCCTCTCCCAACAGTACCTCCAGCAGTCTTTAAAGATGGCAAGTCAAAACTTCTTGTAATGAATGCACAAATGAGACATCCAAAATCAATATAAAAATTGGTTCTGATTTAGATATATCAATTCCACTAAAAAGCTCACACTTGTAAATATAAGTATTAATGAAGGAGAGATTTGGGTTTTGATGCTTTCCTTTACTTAAGTCTCGTATATCACTACTCCAAAGTTACGTTTTTTCATTCAACATATGGCCTCTATGAGACCCTTTCCATTCAATCTTTGACACGTCTTTATCAAGAAAGGCATGTGTACATACAAAGGTGTGTATATACTAAACACGTGCTGAAATCTAAAATGTCTAAACCCTTTTTGGTTCTGATCCACTGAGAGCAAACAAAGCTCAAACAGTGTACTGGCTGATTAGGCTCTAACGGGCTGCTTTAGATCGTAACGAAGCACTGTTCTGACTCTATTTGACAGACCATCATCAAGTATAACTGGAGTTTAGGCATATAGCTCCCATAAAATAAATCTTATCACATGTCTCCAATGCCAGAACTCAAGTCTTCTGTTCCAGCCCTACTTGTGTTACATTATCATCCAATACAGCTTCAGTAAACCTACTAAGAAAATACTGTATATAAGCTATATTACTGCATCTCACTCACATGATGTCTTGACAGGTAGAAATATCAGCATGATTAAAACCAACAACAAATATACCACTTCTAAAAAAGAAACCGTGTTTGCTTTTGCATGCTACACTACAATATACAGACTCGTCTGTTTTTGAAATGTCTTTAGTACTGTAAGAAACAAGGCTACCCTGGAAGACTTGTACAACATTTTAGGACACTGGAAGTTTAAAAATGTCATCCTTATACTGCAACAGGTTTCTGCCATGATTGCTTCAGTTATACTTTGTGTTCTAAATTATACTGCTTGATTATAAAAAAAAACCCAAACAAAAAAAAAAAACCACAAAACAACAAACCGAAACCAACAAAACTCCTACAAAAAAAACCAAACCAACCAAATAAGCGCTATTTCAAAGCAAGAGTTGACTTTACCAGTGTTTGTTTTGTAGCAGGGACCTTAATAATTAAAGATGCTGTTCCAGCAGCTGAAAAATAAAGACGTTAAAACTTAAATATGCATATTTAGATATGGCACAAAATCAGTTTTAGCACTGTGTGAAGGATAGAAGAGTATACAAAAATGTGCTTCCATTTTCAACACACCACAAGGTATCATCCTTTCAGGGAGTTTTCAGTGTATTTGTGTGATCTAGATGGCATGGGATGTACAAATGAATCGACTTTAAATTCACAATGACCTTCTCTTTCACTGTATTAAATCAGTCTGAGCCATTCAAAATTGCAATTGAGTAAATTACTAGTATGACATTAGAATGTCAGGAATACACAGAAATTCAATGATAGTTCTTACATCTACATATTTTTAATGATCAAGACCTCTGCAACACAAAACTCTGTGGTACAGAAAGACAGGATAAGTAAAACAGAACAAAATCAATACCGTGGCAGTGCTCTGGTAATCTCTGTTGGAATGAGATATATGGTGTTCAGCAAAAGCTTTTTTCCCCCTAATACAATATTGGATTGCAGGTGCTGTAGT
Source organism: Forpus xanthops (assembly GCA_032466535.1). Classification (NCBI taxonomy): domain Eukaryota; kingdom Metazoa; phylum Chordata; class Aves; order Psittaciformes; family Psittacidae; genus Forpus; species Forpus xanthops. The sequence goes on along the minus strand of JASSUY010027596.1, from coordinate 16,796 downwards.
TGTCAGATATGCTGACAAACATCCTATTACTTGTGGCAGCCACTCAGAAGAAGAGCCCCATCTGTAATGAAGTTTTACAGAAACAGGCTATTTATAGACACACTCCCTAAAAAAAACCCTCTAATATTAGACACTGTCATAGAATAATGCCACCTAACTGGAGTAAACTTGCCTATTGTAACAAAGGTTCTTAATCCATTTCAAATTATTATATAAGCCTGAGATACTTACATGGAAGACATTAAAAAAAATCCTGCTAATTATCATATGCTACTTAGTAAGACTGCTTTTCTAGAGCATACTGCAAGAATTAATTATCCTAAAAAAACTATGTCAAAATCAACCTTTACCATATGCAGATTCCTTAGCTGTGAACTGAGGAAAGTTTTCCTAAGAATGTTCTCCTGAAGTTCCTCTTCTATATACATTGAAAGGCAATAAATCAGAAATAATTCCAATAACAACTCATTAAGATATAGCCAACTTTATTCAAAAACCTGAAGGCTCAGCCGTATACAATTCTATGTGAAGTTTTCTGCCCTCCCACAAATTAATAGCGTTGTCTTCAATTATGGTCACTGCAGTCAGTAAGCTTTTTTGTAAAGAAGAAAGATGTTAGGCCCAAACAGATACTTAATATCTATGCTTTGTATTGTGGAGAAAGTACATTCTTAAGAAGTGGAAAAAAAAAAAAACAAAACACCCAAACCCAAACCAAACCAACAATCTAATTTGGACACAGTATATACCAGGCCACTGAACTTAGAACTATTGCAGCCCATGGCAGATCTATTATAGCATAATCTGAAACCGGTCAGAAAAATATTGTGCAAAACTAGGAATCACTGCGGAAATAATGTCAACTCTTGCCCTCCTATAGACATGGAGCTGAAAACTCAAGCCCTTGCATGTAGCAATGATGCCATAACATACTGAAAGCAGCATGAAATCCAAGGCAGTAAGTCTTATAAAACACAAAAAAAAACAAAAAAAACACAGCCTGGAAAATGAACTGAAACAGTATGGGAGAAAGGCATCATTAGAACATACTGAAAAGATTGCACTCACAGCAAGAAAGAGATTAGGACAACAGACCACGGAAAAACAGTCCAAACTTAACTGCTTCTAAAAAGTTGAGAAATTGGATAATAGAACAACTAAGCCAAGGTAGAGTTACCAAGAATTACAGTGTGTACTTGACAGAGAGCCAGAAGAGAGCCATAAAGTTGTATTTGCAAGTACTTAAAGTCTAATAAATGACTCAGTAGGATGTTGATCAGAAGCCTCAATAGTGGGACCCAGAGGAAACAATAAATGTTAAGGGAAGAAGAACAGAAATACCTTGGAACAGAAGCTTAACTCAGATTTTTGTGTTGCTCATAAAAATGGAAATAAACATCAGAAAAACACGTAACTAACAATGATCTTGATATGGCTGGCTAAAAACTGTAACTGTGCTACCATCCCCACAGAAAGTTGAGATCCATTTTCAGTTTGAACTGGCATTAAAGAACTTCCCCAACAGCACCAGAATGCAAATTCTGGAAAAAGGTTATGTTTCTTAAAGTTGATTCTTTAATTCCACACATTATGTACTATTTTTCATGCAATGACACCCTTTTAACTAGGCTATCTTCTTTAAACTGCATTGTTAACTTAAGAGGAAACTGTCTTTATCCTGTAAAATGCCATGTGTAAACTAACCTGATGAAAGGACATAAATTCACTGCTGGAGTAACTCAAAACTAAGCTAAGATACACAGTAACAACATGTCATGAACTGTTTACCTTCTTGGAAAGCAAATCAAACATAGACTCTAAGCATTCTGATAAATATTTTCAAATGTGACAAGAAAAAGAGTAGGCTCCTTCATCTAATCTTAAAATCAAGCCTTCAATACACAGTTCAATTTTCAAAAGTCCTGTCATTCATAACACCAACAAAAGTCAGGGACGAAAATCTGCAATACTTTCAGGACATCTTAAAATCAGTTCATTACTTTGGAAATCAGGAAATTATTTTTGTAATTGAGGTTTTTTTTTTTTTTTTTTTTTAATTAACAGGTTTCAAAATATTGGTGAGATACTTTTCTTTGGAGAGAAATAGGAAAAAAGTTCCATTTCAGTCAGTCTGTAAAGTAAAGCATTTTTCTTATCTTTTATTATCCAAAAGTGTATGTGTTAAATACGAAACCAGTTATTTGGAGATAAAAGTCACAATACCAGATCTGTATTGATACATACTGATAAAGATGATGTTCCACTTTATGTAAAAGCTACTTAAACATACTGTAATCCTTAAACATGGTTGGATTTAAGACCTTACATTCACAATCATCATGGTCCTAAAGCAAATATTTATCTTTCCAATATACAAGAAGAAAATAATCTTCCTTTGTTGCATTGTTAGCAAATCCAAGATTAATAAAACAATCCATTCCCTATTGCCTGCCCTGTCCAGAACTGAAAGGCTTAAGAGCTCCACCTCTTTTTCTTACTCTGTGATTATCAGTATGTTGTTAGAGTATCTGTTTTCCTTCAACCCACCTGGACTTAACAGTGTTTTGTTTTTTTTTTTTTTTCTGGGTGAGAACTCCAAGCCTTGTACTCATATCTCTTCATTTTGAACATAACAAAAGAATTGATCTGTCTGGGTATGCAATTCTTTCAGCGTTTTCTTGTGACCGATGAACTATCAAACTGCTCACAGAATACTACTTAAGAGTGTCTTTTCAAGTCCAGTGAACAAAGTAATAAGTTAATCCACAACAACTTCATTAAGCTCTGCACCACTAAAATTCTAAAACCATTGACAGAGATATATTGCACAGAGATATATGGCATAGTATGAAAAGAACTTGTGTGTCATTGTAGCAGATGAAGGTTTAGTGTTTTCCATCAGCCTAAGCCTCCATACAAACACACTCACTACATTTTAATAATACATTGCACAGTCAGTAGCAATTTTTGTATTACGGTTGAACTTTCTTGCCATCAGCAAGGAGATAGCTATCTTCATTCTATTATAAATATGAAAAACAATGGCCAATTAAAATTCTTGAAAAGTCAAGGGAAAAAATAAAAATTAAAATTAATGGAACTGTTTTGAATAAAGAAACCATTAAGATGGCAAGACTATTCTATTAGCAATAATTTAACTTATTTTCCTTGGATGCACTTAAATTTGCTCTTATAAAACTACATTATATTTTGCATAATCAATTAAACTACTGAACATTACTGAATATAAATTTGAGTAGATACATTTTTCAGACTTGTTTTAAATTTTGAAAGCTTGTTCATATTTAAAAATTCAAAGTGATTTAGTATTTTTCTATAAAATTTAATGACTCTAAAGTCAAAAGTCATTCAGTCACAAATAGTAACTTCTAATAGCTATATTAAATAAAATATAATAGTTCAGTTTGGAAATGAAAAAAGCCCTCACTCTTCAGAGAAGTCCCACAACAGAAACATGTAATGGTTTTGTAATTTGCCTGATTTTCCTGAATATATACATTTAAGACAAAATTAACTCAATCCATTTTGCAAAGAAGCAGTATTTACATCTCAACAATATGCTATAAAATTATTCAGCAAAATGATCTGCATTATTAATTTATGGTAAGATGAAGTTAAACTAGCCATGCTGTACAGCAACCTGGTCTAATAGAATGTGTCCCCGCCCAAGGGACTAGATTATCTTTAAGGTCCCTTCCAACCAAAACCATTCTATGACTCTGACCATTTTTTCCTTAGCTACATTAAAAAAATTCAAGAATACAATCTTCCTGGAACTCCCATAGGAAATACATGGGGTTTAATTATGAAAGTACATATGGATTGTACATTCTTCAAGTTACTGTAATTGATTGATTCAGCATATTAGTACAGAAAAGTCAAATGCAAGTGAAAGACGTAATTTTTTTTCTTTTTCCTTCAGGTAGGGGGTCTCTGTCCTTTATTGAGGAAGAAAATTGATTTTACAGAAGCATAAGTAAAAAAGCATCTCAGTATAATTAGAATATGTAATCGTGACTACTACTTTATGCATAGCTATTCATAGCTATGTATTTACAATCTTGATCAAAACATTGTGGATTGAAGAGAGAAGCTGTGTAGCTAGTGGAACACCTACACAAGATCAGAAAAGTACTTACATGTACGTCTGGGTTTTATGCTAAGATTAAACAATGACTGAGCATCAAGATACATCTTGAAAAATCCACTAGCAACTCATTTAGCAATGTGCAATTTTTAATAAGATTTTTTATATATTTCATCAAAAAATGTATTTATAACTTGGAAACTTTAACTGAGACCTATTGATCTAATTAGACATTATTAATTTATGTTTTTTTTTTTTTTTCTACTGTCAAATATATTTTAACATCTCTGATGATTTTTGTGTCTAAATAAACATACACACTTGCATGTGTTCATGTGTTCTAACAAAGAGGTATTAAATAATTTTAAGACAAATTCGTAACTCTACGGCTTGATTTGGGACAAAGAGAAAAAAGCCTACCTTTTCTGGATCAGTTGTTGTGATGACCCACACACAGTGTGCATTGTCTTCATACTGAACTGGATAATTTGGTGATGTAATAATCCCACTTGGTCCACGTAAATTAGAACCACATGTTCTAGCTAAAATGATAAACAACAAATCAGATTGCTTTTTATCTACTGCTCACTTTAAAATTAATATTATTGCCATACTTCATTCTGTAACAACTTGCTATGAAACTATTTTTGCGTTGATATATTCTACACAATCTGTCTTTCAAGATGTTTGAGCCAATTAAAAAAAAAAAAAAAAGATAAATTACCTTTAGAAGAATCACACCATCTCTCTTCAATTAATCAGCCCAAAAATTTACATTATGCTTATTTTATGCACCAGAACTAGCAGACAACTAATAGTTATTATTTTCAATTCATTCTGCCTTAGGCCTATTACAGTAGGAGCTAACACAGAGGTGCAATTTTGTATCAATAAACTCTTGGATACAGTTTGTATTCTTTAGCTATCCACAAAGAAAGGCTGTGAAACATCTTCCTTAAAGATCTTCTTTCAACCAAACTGTTATGCTCTCATCTTTCTCCTATTTGAATTCTAAGGGGAAGGAGGGGGGGAAAAAAAAAACAAACAAAAACAAACAAACAACAACAACAAAAAAAAATCAAACAAAACAAACACAAAAAAAACCAAACCAACAAAACAAAACAAGCCAAGCAAAAGCTACAGTTCTGCCCTGAGATCTGTTTAGGAAACAGCTACAGCAAAAGATCACACAAAACCTGTTACATAACCTTAGATACCATCTACAGAAAACAGGAACAAATTATTGTAAGCTTTTTGTGTGGAATTCCAGAAAAGTGGCAACATTTCCATTAGCACTTATTGGTTGTTGATGGCAGTAACAGGCCTAAACTTCCCTGACCAGCCTCACCTGGGTCCTCCAACTACTCCTTGCCTGTGGCCCAGGGGATCTATTTCAGGGTGGGTCTGAGTGAATTACGGGTCTTTACCAGAGCAATGTCTCAGGAGCAGCTGCCTACAATTCCACCATAGCCATGCCTGTGCCTGCTCATGGCTCCTTTGTTGATCCCCCCCACCCCAGGCTCTCATGGCACAGTCCAGTGCCTAAGGCTGGGGTGAGCTTTGTTAGCTACCACTCTGACCTAAATGTCAAGTTCAGCTTCTTAAGTAACTCTCATAGGCTTGAAGACATTAAGCCTGCAGTAGTTGCATGAAGTTTCTCAGCATTTCTATTTTTGATTGATGATAATTTAGAAAATGTGATAAACAGTCCTTTGTAATGCATATTTTTACTATTAAATGCTTGTTATGAGCATCATGAGTACTGGCATCATGAAGGTCTGCAAAGGACTGGAAATAGTGTGGATTAAAAAAAAAAATAAACGTGGCTCTTATTTCCCAGCCTCAACAAATGTGTATCACATGCAACACTGTAATATTGAACAGGAATTACACACCATTCAGCCTAAACGTGTTTAGAAACAACTTACATATAAAGCCTGGCTGATTTGACCCACAGAGCTGTGAAAATTTCCAGCTCCAATCTTGGAAGCATGTTTGAGAAAAGTAACTTGTTTTTCCAACTGAGGTTTTAGTGGCAATAGAGGACTAATTTATCCTATTTTGTTAGAAGTTTACTGGAGGGAGTAAAGCATAATAACAATATCTGCAGATAATAAATTGGAAGGAACAGCAAACACTAGTAATAACACACAGATAATATAGCAGCCAATAGCCTCTTTCTGCTGAGCATTACTTTTACCATGCATAGATTACTTCAGCTCATTTCTACAATGTATTATCAAACTCAAATAAATTCAAGAGATAGAAAAATAACCCAAAACCACCAAGGAAGAGTGAACAGTGGAATTGCATGGACATGTTATTCTGCAGTAGTGTGAAACCAAGTACCAAGAGTGTATATTTAGATTTTTCATTTAAATACACTGAGCTACACAGACACTGAGCATTAGAGACACTTATGAATCACAGTTGATTTGCTGCTCAGAAAAGACGAGGAGGCATTTTTATTTATTTTTTACTGTGTTTCAGATTGTCTGGTTTTTACACGGATTGAGTGCACCCTCATTAAGTTTGCTGATGACAACAAGCTGTGTGTTTAGATTGATAAGCTGGAGGGAAGGAATGCCATCCAGAGAGACCTTCACATGCTTGTGAGGTGGGCTGAGGCAAACCTTATGAAGTTTAACTGTGCCAAGTGCAAGGTCCTCCACCTGGGTCAGGGCAATCCCAGGCACAGCTACAGGCTGGGCAGAGAAGAGATTCAGAGCAGAGAAGGACTTGGGAGTGTGGGTTGATGAAAAAATGAATATGACCCGGCAGTGCTCTTGCAGCCCAGAAAGCCAACTTGAGCTGCATCAAAAGGAGCATGACCAGCAGGTCAAGGGAGGTGATCCTGTCCCTCTACTCTGCTCTTGTGAGACCTCACTTGGAGTATTGTGTGCAGTTCTGGTGTCCTCAGCGTAAAAAGGACAGGGAATTGTCGGAACAAGTCCAGAGGAGGGTCATGAGGATGATCAGGAGACTGGAGCACCTTCCCTATGAAGACAGGCTGAGGGAGTTGGGGCTGCTCAGCCTGGAGAAGAGAAGGCTGTGTGCAGACCTCGTAGCAGCCTTCCAGTATCTGAAGGGGACTGTAAGGATGCTTGGGAGGGACTCTACATTAAGGACTGTAGTGATAGGACAAGGGGTAATGGGTTCAAATTTAAACAGGGGAAGAAATTCTTTACCCTAAGGGTGGTGAGGCGCTGGAATTGGTTGCCCAGGGAAACTGTGAATGCTCAATCCCCGGTGGTGTTCAAGCCAGGTTAGACATAGCCTTGGTTGGAATGATTTAGTGGGAGGTGTCCCTGGCCATGTCAGGGGGGTTGGAACTAGATGACCTTAAGGTCCTTTCCAACCCTAACTATTCTATGATTCTATGTAATACTTCCCATTTTATATACAGCCTGTAATATTTTACCTAAGAGCTGCCTTTGTAGACTTTTTTATTAGGTCTGACTGGAACAAAGTTAACTTTCTTCATGGCAGCTTGTATGGTGCTGTGCTTTAGATTTGTAATTAAAACAGCATTTATTACACACAAGTGTTTTGGCTGCTCCTGAGCAGTGCTTGCACAACATCAATGCCACCTTTGTTTCTTACATTGCCCCAAGCTAATGCCAACTGGCCAAAGGTATATCCCAGATCATGTGGCAACACAGACAGTGATAAAAGCTCAGGGTAAGAAGGAGGAAGTAAGCACATTCATGGTCATAGATTTGTCTTCCCAAGGAACCATCATTTGTGCTGAGGCCCTGCTTTTCAGGAGGTTAAATGGTCCACTAACTGAAGTAGCAAATAAAAATCCTTATTTTGCTTTGATTGCATGTATTTAAATAAACCAAACTGCTTCATTTGTTAAACTGTCTTAATGTTCATACACAGGTTTTCAGATTTTGCTCTGCCAGTTCTCCTCCCATCCCACTGAGGGTGAGTGGCTGGGTGGGTGTTTAGCTGCTGGCTGGGGTCAACCCACCACAACCATTTCCACTCCTTAATGAAGAAAGCATAATTTACAACTATATCACATATGTAACTATACAAGTTGAATATTCTGGCAACTGGAGAAAAATATTTTTCTTTTGGTATTATGAAAAAACTAGGTAATGAAGCCTATGTGATTTTTATATAAGTGAGATTATGCTTTAGGTCGTTCTTGTACAAACAAAAGTTTACATCCAGGTGTTGGAAATCTTTCCCCCCACAGTCTCTAACATTCGCTACTCTGGTAACTGGCATTCAGCATAAGATTTTGGGAGTACAAGTATGTCTTTTATGTACCTCAAAATGACAAAATAAGTATATCAAACAAGTTGTGTGATTTTTTTTCTTTTCTTTTTAACTGATTGTGGAGTTTTTTTTCTTGTTTTCCAGTGCCTGTCCTGAGTAGGTTGTCTGGTGTTAGGAAAAAGTAGGACAAGCACATTTCTATGGTTAAGACTTCCATCAACATGTACAATCCAAAAGTGAAACTCAAATTTTATACTGAGAAAAAGGAAACGTTCTGTACATAGATATATACTCTTTATTTTTCATATCTATCCCAGTTCCAGAGTAATTTCACAGCATTTACTTATTTTTCTGTGCTTTTCTTACAGGCAGTAGATTGCAAATAAAAAAACCCCACCAAACATGCAAACAAAGAAAAAGCCACTTCCCCCCTCCTGCTTAAAAGCAAGGGAAGGAACTTATTGGTTGGTCCAGACCATAATGAGAAAACGTTTAGAAAAGAAGTCAAAGAAGTCAGAAGGTAAGGACTTCTCTAAGGTTGAGCAAAACAGATGAAATAGAAAGAATTTACTGAAAAGTTATGACTATGTAAATATCTGGGACTGACAGGAACACCATATGCTTTTGAGGAGCTCCTCTTTAGGAACTTAATTGCAAAAGCCTAATCAAAAACTAACAAACAAGTTCTACTCAAAATGTTCAACATGACAAAAAGAATATTAAGTGAAATAAAAACTACTAAAAGGAAATTAGCTCCCTAAATGGATACTGTCTCTGCATCTTTGCTCATGTTCATCAAACTGCAGAAATATCTATATATATATAATCATGCATATATATGATACATAAACTATATAAATATATGGGTTTTGTTTTAAACATAATTTCATTGAATTTCTAAGCAGAAATTATAAATTAGCCTTCCAAACTTCAGGAAAAGTTCCAGAGAATGGTACCTACCTCTGCAAATTGGCCTGTGGTCACTCCAGGCAGACAGTGTATCTGTCACCCTCTGACAAGTGATGCTCTTCGATCCTTGCAGCACATAATTATCTTCACAAGAAAACTGTACACTTGCACCCACCCTGGGAGAAAAATGGGAGGAAGGGTGAAAAAATTAAAATACGTATTAAATATCAACCTCCCCAATTAAATGAAACTGTCACCAAATACTTCTAGGCCCAAATAAAAAAAAAAAAAAATCAGGTGGGAAATTCCATTCCATCATTACTATATTCATAAAATACAACAGATACACTATTTAGTTCATCCTCATTCTTTCAGGCAATGAAAATTAACTCATTAATAATTTTAACCTCTCTATATTCTCTTAAATGAGAGAATAAGCAGTTAGATAGAGTAATCTGTCAACATGTCCAACCAGGAAATTCTAATTTCAGGAAATTGTAAGAATTTATTAAACATTCCTGACAGTTCAGAAATTTCCTGTCAGAAATTGTGCTATATGATAACTTTAGTTAGGACTTAAATTTGAGTGGTAAACTTGTAACTTTGAAATGTGTCTCTCTGGAAGTATTTAAAACCTTTTTCTTTATTTTTTGATAAATATTTTCTTTTTGAACAATGCTGACACATATTTATGAAGAATTAAAAACCTGTATATAGTTATTGTGTGCCACAAGGAGAGCTTTCCTAACCTCTATTTACATTCCTTCTATTTCTGCTTCCAGTTGCTATTTCTGACATTCTTTGTTCCTCATCATTACCAACCGGTTTTGTTGTCTTTCTTGCACTTTTAAATCTTTATCTAATAATCCCATGCTGCAAACTAAGTGAGTCTGATAAAGCAGACTGCTCAGCTTGGTCTTTCTAAGCCACTGAATCCCAACCAGCAGCAGATTGCTCAATGGCAATAAGCTCAGAAAAGTCAGAATACTCAGTGGTTAAAACTGCTGTGGGGAATAGCACATAATCTCATTCACTAACATCCAGCTCATTCCTACCTTCAAGAACGAGTATGCTATAAATTTCTCAGAGGATCTCACAAAGACAAACTATATCATTTATCATTATTATGATGTACTTCCACAGTTCTTTCTCAAAAAAAAACTTTGAAAAATACTTTTCTGAACACTTTGTACTTGAGCAGTTAAACGCAAATAAATCAGAAGGGTAGAGACAATATTGTTTTTTTCTTTCAGTAGTTCATGGGAAATACATGAAAGCCTTGAAGAGGAACACAATTTTCTGAAATTATTTTATATTTGTCATAATCTATTATTATTCAGAACATTCTTAAAAACCTCAGAAAAATAGCCCAAGCATGATTACAAATACATACTTCATAAATATTTAGTTTCTACTACTGGTAAAGAAAAAATATCACTAATTAATCTGACATTTTAATGCTGTAAGCACTTATTTTCTAAAATTATAATCTCTGAAAAAAATCCCTATGCAAATAGGAAAAAAAAAAACCACAACCAGTTATGTATTTATGATAAGTGTAAATTAAGGATTGAAGTATTTAAATCATGTTGAATAAGGACTTTCCCGAAAGTATAACTGTGTGAACCACTATGAGAACTTCCACATTTCCCCAAGGTTTGCTACTAGCAAGATATGTAAGAAGAATTATGAAACTGCGCACATCCAAAAAACTAAGAGTGAAATGAAAGGTGCAATTATTGGATGTGCAATTATGATTTCTAACCCACCATACTTGATTATTCCTCCCAAAAAATAAAATAAAAAAACCCAAGAGGAATACAAATATTCTGATGCCTGATGCAATAAATGATTTCATGTTTAGACAGAGTTTTCATTATTGCAGCAATATTAAAAACATTTATTATTTATGGATACATAAAATGTCACATACTAATTTTAGCTATGGACTTATGATGATTTAATTTGTTTCACTATTATTCTATAAAGGATATTGTCTTTTTTTCCAAAGCTCGGGAAGTAGCTTATATCTAAAGAGTAATAATGTGAGTAATGTGTATTTTACATAGTGGATATAATCTTTTGAAAGATCGCAAACTAAGTGACATAAAATAAATATGCCGACTATCATGTATTAAAAAAAAAAAAAATCTAGAAAAAATGTCAAATTAAAGAGTAGGTAGGAACACAAAATAATCAGAAGATTCTTAGGTGGAGAGAAACCTGAAAGCCAGCTATAGGGACTGAGAAATACAATCTTTTGAAAGTATTTTCAGGAATTCTAATTAAACTTCAGGTAGGCTACAGAAGAGCAGTCACAGGTTTTGCCAGAGTGACTGAGAGAGTTCCGGACACTGTGTGTGACTACAATATACCCCAACGCTCCTTTAATATCCATTAAGATCCATCCTTTCTGAAGCCTGTTGTGAGAAATCAGACTTGTGCCATAAGTCTGACAACAGATACTTTCCAGAAAATAACTTTAACATAATTTTAATTGTCGAGGCTTACAAGAAAAGGAAAAAGGTATTGAAAAGTTCTAAACAGCATTGAATGGAGGTACAGACTGTCACACTACAATATAGGTGAAGGAAAATAAAAGTTTGTGTAACTAACTCATTAATAATGAAACTTGTGAATATATGTAATAGTTCTTATATAATGCATACATTGCAGATATCTTAATGAAGCCATATAACTTTAGATGTTTAAAAGAACAGTGGATACTGAGAAATCTTAGGTGAGCTGAGATGCTAGAGTATCATCTCTAGACTTCATCTCTATTTAAATAAGCATCTTAAGGGAGGGGACCTGAGCCACATTGTCTAAAATAAAACTCCTTATCCTCTAATCAGCATCCAAGTTGCTGAGTCTTTCCATTGATTCTGCTGACATTTTTCCATTGAAAAGGAGGGCATCCTTTTAAAGTTATGTTTTATCGTATTTGATCTAGGATTTCAAAGGAAATTTTTACTTCACTTAATTTCCAGTTGGTTTCAATTCCTGTTTTTAATTTCTTCTTTTTGTTTTCAACATATTTACCTCCAAGTCACTGAGCAGATCTGTCTGGTAATTTTCTATCTAAATTTTAATCAGGGGAAGAAATCAGTTTTTCCTACTTTTCCATTTTGTATTTGAATTGTATCAAAGCAAAACTAGTGCTTTTGTCTAAGAAGGCTAGAATTGCACTCAAAGAAGCTATTTTTAAGACAGGAGAAAAAATGCTATAAGAAATGCTAAGCATAAGACAGTTAATTTAATTTTAAAAATCAGTTTTGAAAATGTAAAAGCTTTTTTTGTTACAAGTGCTACTGGAATTGTAGAAAATAAACATATTTCCTCAGTACCAGATATATCATATAGTATTTAAGGGGAGCTGGAATGTTACTGTTTATATCCTTTCTAGCTTTTATTCAAGTAATCTACTGTTTGAAATCTCTCATAAAAAAAAAAAAAAAAGAAAAAAAATCGTATTGATTAAGTTCTCATTTCTCTAAGAAGAAAAAAAAAATATCAGCTTTTCTCTCTCAAAATGCATCCAAATATCCACTGGATTTTTTTTTAAATCACTTGAAAATCACATCCCTTACTACCTTAACTGAACAGAATAAAACTTGGCAGGAGGACAGAATGAAAAGGTTAAGATTTCAATACCTTTTTGTTTGCTTTATGAAATTAGAATCAATTCCATTATTAAGCTGAAAACGATGAAACCCATTTCAAAGAACTTGTAATCACTGAATCAGCTGTGTCTAAAGCTATCTTAAAAATCAGCCCTTTGCCTTTCCATCAATCCCACTCACAATGTGTATTTCAGGAGACTGGGAAAGATTTTGAATAATGTGCATTTTCACATTTTAGTTCAGATTAATATTCACATCTGTCATTCTCCTGACAGGAACAATAGGTCCTTCTGCTGTCTATCTTCACCTCTTAGAAAACAAAAAAACACCACCTTTCTTTCCAAAGTATTTTCACTACATTGGACAAATGCAAGCAACAGCAAGTATTATTTTCACTTCTATGGAAGGGCTTGATTTGTCATTTCACAGAAATAAAAACCAGATTCCAGCCAAAAGTTATATTTAAATGTCAAGCTAGAAATAGATAGCTAACTTCAAGATAGCTAAGATATGTCTGAAATAGGTACAAAAAAAGTTACAGTTCATGAGAAATGGATGATGCTGCATAATCGATTTTCAGATAAGTAAGGTTTAGAAGCAAAACAAAATTTATTGACTTTCTCAAATAATAATCAAAACTGGAGGCCCAAAACAAACATAAAAATAGTAAGTGATGAAAATAAAGCATCTTGATTATATGAAGCAGCTAGTGCTATTTTTTAACACCTTATGCATTCACTTATTACCATGAATTATGCTCAATGGCTCAATGTTCAGCTGGAGACCAGTAAAGAGTGGTGTCCTTCAGGGACTGGTGATGGGACCGGTCTTATTCAACATTTTTGTTAGTGGCATGAACAGTGGGATTGAGTGCACCCTCAGCAAGTTTGCTGATGACATGAAGCTCTGTGGCTCAGTTGATACACTGGAGGGAAGAAATGCCATCCAGAGGGACCTTGACACACTTGTGAGGCAGGCAGATGCCAACCTTATGAAGTTTAACCATGCCAAGTGCAAGGTCCTACACTGGAGTTGGAGCAATCCCAGGTACAGCTACAGGTTGGGCAGAGATGAGATTCAGAGCAGCCCTGAGGAGAAGGACTTGGGGGTGTTGGTCGATGAGAAAATGAACATGAGCCAGCAGTGTGCTCTTGCAGCCCAAAAAGCCAATCGTATCCTGGACTGCATCAAAAGGAGTGTGACCAGCAGAATGAGGGAGGTGATCCTGCCCCTCTGCTCTTGTGAGATCTCACTTGGAGTACTGTGCACAGTTCTGGTGTCCTCAACATAAAAAAGACATGGAACTGTTGTAACAAGTCCAAAGGAGGGCCACGAGGATGATCAGGGGATGGGAGCACCTCCCCATGGCAGGGGTGTTGGAACTAGATGATCTTAACGTCCTTTCCAATCCTAACGATTCTATGATTCTATGATTCTATGAATATTGAGATGCATTAATTGAAATTAAAATAGTATCAGAGACTGAATGAAGTAAAGGAAGGAGTGGGATAGCTGGCCAGACGCTTCTCAGTGGTGCCAGGTGGCAGGATGAGAGGCAACAAGCATAAACTAAAGCACAGGAAGTTTCACTTGAACATAAGGAAGAACTTTGTTACTGTGAGTTTGAATGAGCACTGTAGGAGGTTACCCAGAGAGGTTGTGAAGTCTCCTTCCCTAGAGATATTCAAGAGCCATCTGGACAAAATCCTGAGCAATGTGCTCAGGGGTAGTTGACCCCACTTGAGCAGGGAGATTGGACTAGATGACCCCTGGTGGTCTCTTCCAACCTCGATCATTCTATGAACAGCTTTGCTCTGTCATCTGAGTAAGCATTGCCCTAAGAAAGCACCAAAATTTTAAGATAACTTTAACCCACATTCAGTCATAAGAGACTGTGTTCAAAATATTGTTATCTGTGTCATGCAAAGTTCTTTAACATTAGATTCCCTCAGATACTTTAAAACATACTTTGATATTTAAGATTCTTTTGGGTATTCCCTCTTGGTATTTTCATGCACTGCTGAGAATTTTATTGCTGGGGTCTCCCATGTTTGGGCTCATATTTTGGATCTTCTGACCTGTTTCACTAAAATTATTGCAGCTCTCTTTATCTTTCAATTTTCAGACTACAGTGTAGAGGGGAAAATAAGATCCTTTCTCTTATGCTATTCCAGCTTACCAGTGCTCTTAGAACCGCTATTGTTTCTTAACAATTGTTCATATGCCATCGTAACTAGAGAGTCTGATTGGCCTACAGTGTATCATGAACACAATAAATTTGTACAGGATTCATAGATTCACAGAATAAATTAGATTGGAAGAGGACATTATCTAGTCCAATGCCCCTCCCCTAGCACATCCAGTTGGAACAGAGTGATCAAGGTCGTATTTAGGTGAGCTCTGAATGCTTCCCTAGATGGAGATTGCACAAAGTCCCTTGGAAACTTGCTCCAGAGCTTGACCATACTCATAGCAAAGACACTTTTCTTAAATTTATTTTTAGTCCTGAATCTAGTAGTAACTTACAACATCCCATCTTATGCCTGTTGCCTCTAGTCCTGTCACAGTCCCTTTCTGAGAAGAGTCTCTTTGTCTTCTCTACACTCTCCTGCTTGGTAGCTGTAGACAGCAACAAGGTCCTTCAGATTCTTTTAAGGCAGACCCTGAATTCTCAGCCTCTTTTATAGGCTCAGGCTCCCTCCCCATCCTGATCTGTTGAACTTAGTCTGTTATCTATAGTTACTGAAGTGAGAAAGGCCCTTCAAGTGTGCTGTCATGTTATTTTTCATTAAATGTTTAGGCTGTGGGGTTAACTCTTTCCACAGGTGCTTTTCCCTCTTCACTGATAACAGAGTAATCCTAGATGCTGGCTTTAATTCTTTCAAGTAAGTATTTGAGTTGGAGCAATTCAGAAGAAGAGGCACAATCTGCAGCCTTTATGGCTGTAAGGAGAAACTCAAATAGAGGAGGGAAACTGTGGCATATATGCACAAACAGTAAAATAAAATAGTCTCCAAAGTAAAAGTGGAAGTATACAGGCATCCCTCAGATGAATACCTGTAGAGTCTTTCATATACCTTAAGAAAGAGTTACATTTTAGTATCCCATTCATACATAGTCTTCTACCAATTGACATTTCTCTCCTCAATACATCAAATGTTAATAAATCACTAGATAAAAACCAAATTTGTTCCCTAAACCAGCACGTTTGGAAAGCAACTGCATACTATATTTTTGTATCATACAATTTCATTTGCAACAGCTGTATTTGCTTAGAAGAGTCAGAATATATAGAACAGGCTGACAACAAATATCTTCTGGACATCTTTTCTCTCTCTTGCCTATCTATTTAAAAGCTCATTTCACTTCATTAGTTTTTTAAAACCCATGTAACTGCTACACTGCTTCTAAGGAAACAACTTTGCATATAACTGATACTCTTCATGCGGGATTTTTTTTTTTTCTTTGAGTTCTTCAGCTCCTTTGATGATAAGCAGAGAAAAAAAAATCAAAAAAGCCAGAAATATAATTGATCTTATTTTTTTTTTTTTCTCCTCAGTTATTCTCTTGCTTGAAAGAGTCTTAATTCAGGAACCAGGTTGGATTAACTTGCTTTTGGAGTGGCAGAGAACTTCGCACAATTCCTTCTAATTTTTATGAAATATTCCTTTCCATTTACTTTTAGGTTTGTTCAGCCTGGAGAAGAGAAGGCTGCATGGAGACCTCTTAGCAGCCTTCCAGTTTCTGAAGGGGGCCTATAGGGATGCTTGGGAGGGACACTTCATGAGGGATTGTAATGAGAGGACGAGGGGTAACGGGTTCAAACTTAAACAGGGGAAGTTTAGACTGGGTATGAGGAAGAAATTCTTTCCTGTAAGGGTGGTAAGGCACTGGAATGGGTTGCCCATGGAAGCTGTGAATGCTCC
>JASSUY010027595.1:0-15691 GCA_032466535.1 Forpus xanthops | reverse complement strand
CAAGTCCTTCTCCTCAGGGCTGCTCTGAATCTCTTCTCTGCCCAACCTGTAGCTGTGCCTGGGATTGCTCCGACCCAAGTGTAGGACCTTGCACTTGGCACGGTTAAACTTCATCAGTTTGACAACAGCCCACCTCACAAGTGTGTCAAGGTCCCTCTGGATGGCATTCCTTCCCTCCAGCATATCAATTGATGCTTTAGTATTGTGAGTCCCTGTTCATGTTGCTGTACTTTCTAAAAGCAATACCTTTAACTTTCCTTGACACAATGTTTGTGTTAGCATGGATAAGTGTTGGCTCTCCAAGGTTTTATTATGAAAGAAAATGGGCATATGTGAAATGACTTGAATAGCATTGCATGTATTTGGACTTCTGCAGTGGAGGACTGATGCTGCGATAGCAGCAAAGTCTCTGGATTGTTCATATTTGAAACCACCACAGTTAAACTCCCTGCTGTGATAGACAACAGCTGTATTGCTAGCCTGTGGTCACTGTAATTTTTGCAACTACAGTGGCCTGCAGTTCTTCAGGGCTGTATTTCCCTATGATTTTACATGCACTCGTGCTTCTTAGTCTTTCCTCCCACCTGACCACGTACATGTCTGTATTTACATACCTAGGTACTAAAGCTGTAACTGAAGTTGGACATTTCTATGGTATTATTGTCTTGAAGTTGCTATTATTTCATTCTGAAGTATAATCACTGGACTTCTAAATAAATATATACACATTTTTGCAGCTTATTTTATATATTTATATGTATATATTGCACCCTCTATCACAAACTAGAGGCAGCAAGATAAGCCTTTTGCCAGACACATGCTTCTGATACTTCTTTTCTTTCTGGGCTTAGCAGAGGTCTGGTTTAGGAGACTGCCTCTCTACTTACAAATTGTAATGCTTGAAAGCTTATAGATGAGCTATTTCAAATTTCTACCATTTCCAGCATTGAGCTGGTTTTGCAGTATCACACTTTAGATGCTCAGTTTCTTTCACACTTCTTAAAGCACTAATTATCCTTTCCAGGCACTGATCTTTTTCATGTGCTCAATCGTTACAGCAATTACAGTTATGGATTTCATAAACAAATACTATTATAACAATGTGAAGAACAGAGTCAATTTCTGAATCATTTTAATGTACCAAGTACTGCTCCTGGGTTACATCTTTTCAATTTTCAACTGTACTTTCCCATTAATACCATATTTTCTCTATTTAGCTACAGACACTGCTACTCTAAACTTGGATCTTCCTGCTCTTAGGTCACTGTATTCGAATAAAGGCTCTATCTAAAGGTAGATTATATTTTCATTTATTTTCAGGCCTTTCTATATATAGTAATTGCTTTGGGTATCTTCAAGATGAAACAGAATCAGTGGTTCTGGTGTAATTTCCATCCCCTCTGTAATTTACAATTGTTCCCAGTCAGAAATAGTTTATTGCAGAAGAGCTCCTACCTCTTAAAATGTTGTTTGTGGGAATCCATCAGTGAAAATGTATGCTCTATTAGTGACATTTCCATTACTGAAATCAGTTATATAGTCAACATACTAAGTGTTGGATCAACATTCCTTTCCCTCCCTGCTTCCTAATTAGCCCACAAGTCATAGTAGAACTATGCTCGACTATGCTCTATTTCTGACCACTGCTACCCCAGGGAAATAAAATGGAAGTATTTTTAGATATAGAGTTTCTACTACAAAGTAGAAACTTGTCTATGAAGGGGAATTAACCATACAGCCATAAGGATGTAGTTAGACTGCTACTATGGAGACAGTGGGACAACTGCTGTAGGTAGTTTCTCTCAGGAGCACCTTAAGCCAGAATGAAAAAAAGCTTAAAATAACGTAGATGTTCACAAGGGGTCTAAAATCAGGATACTCTCAGTGGTATAATTAAACCAATTGAGATGATAAACTTCCCGAGAGAAAAACATCTTTAAATAAACTCTTCAGTTCTGCATTAGAGGCTGTCTCACATTAATAAAAAAGTGTGTAAAACACAAACTCAGTACCACATTAGCTGTTATTATCTCATGCTACCCCACAGAATGAGATGGCTAGGCAGTGGGTCTTGCATCTACATGTGCTACCACAACAATCCTGAATACAGGCATCTCAGAGGAACAGTTACTCCCTAGCTCACCTTAGTGGAAATTTGCTTTTCAGTTATGACACTGAGAGCCCTTTGGTATTTGGGTAGCACTGGTCATTCAGGCTGCTGTGGTTTCCCTGTCTAGCACCAATGGTCCTCTGATGTCAGTTCAGTAGTGTGGAAAATAGAATATGAAGCACAACCTTCACTCAGGTTTTTAAAACACCTTTTTATCTGTAACCAGAGGCTAGCACAGGCAGTTCCATTGCTCTCTATAAACTTCCATTGCATCTGAAGATTCACCAGTTTGGAAGCTTTTAATATATCGTCATTATTGCAATTGGTTTTAGTAAATGTACGTAAAACATCTTTCCAGAGGACTAAATTGCAGTATAGCAAGGGAGATGAGAAACTGCTATTCATAAGCTACTGTCTTGCAAAGGTCAGCTTATGAAAATGCATGCTGACTTAGGCAGTATTCTTCATTGCCATTTTGAGGATGAAGATTTGGTTATAATCAGATTTCTTACATATCCATGAGTGTCTGCACACAATATATAAATAAGAGGTACTGCTGAGCTCTGAAAATAAAACACTTAACTTTGCTTGAAGATTTTTTAGGAAACTCTAAGGGCTGTGAAGACAGAAAAATTGCTTACAATACTTCCATTTGTCTTAAGAAAAGTCAGTTTTCGGTGAGCAGTGGGATGCAAAGCCAAGAAATGCTTCATCAGAGGCACCTTCCAAGGATAGTCAGAACACAGCACTGAAGAAATGAATCAAGAGCCAGTTCTTGTTTGACAAGGTATTTCGGAAAAATCAACTACCCAGCATCTACGTAGACAGCTTGGCCTCTCATTGACTATTCTTCCTTGGACTAAGCATGAGAAAAGATTGTGGTAGCAGAGAACCAGAATTTCATGAGCCTGCCAAGTAAAAGCAGTGCTGGAGCTCAGTACTCCACCTCCAACAGTATGCATCCATTTGCTTACCTACAAAAAGAAGGAAAAGCAAGCTGAGAAGAATTAATGCTGAGTTCCTCACTTGGCCAAGTTTTACAGTTTTCTGACAACACTTCAGTTTTCAAAACATAAAACATATGTAGAAAAGAACATTCATAAATTATTAAGTGGTCTGGAGTCTTACAGACACATTCAGATGGTATGGAGTCATTAACATACTACAGTGACTGGGAAAATGTCTAGTAGGAGTTCTTCTGGTGATACGGAACTTAAAGATGATGGCAATATGTTCCTATTATCTAGTTTGCTTCAAAACTTCATTATGTTGAGCTGCACCCTAGAATTTTACATGCAAATTAGTGCCTCTTAATTCTTCCTCCCATATGAACCAAAGCATTAACTGGGCCATGTTTTCAATAAGTGGAGTCCCATACGTGTACGCCTGCTTACATGTCCAAATCCCAAAGCTGTGCCTGCAGATGAATGTTTTGATATCTGTTATTTGCATGAAAATTGTTATTACTAAGGGTAAAAACATAAGTATGTTTTGTATCAAATTACAGGCCTCAGGTTCCTGGGAAGACTTGAGCATATGAATTGATAGAAATATGAACAATAGATTGCCTGATACATTATCTCCTTTTGGGCTCATTCAAGTGGGAAAAATTGGCTCCATAATCATGAAATTACTTATCATTTGCATGGTAAGACATCCAAACATTATATGCTGACTCAAAATATTGTGGTGTCATTGTACTCCATGCATCACCAAAGGCATGCTGGATTGCTTCAGGCAGCTTTTGCTACAGGGACCCTCCAGCTAAAGTGGAATTGTCCCATAAAAACAACCATTTTGTTGGCAAAGTAGTGAAGTGCACACTCATCTCAAAGAATTGCTGTAAATTGTCTTCCTGGTCACAAGGAGGCAACAGGAATGGAATATGCTTTGCATACAGTCATGTATTTGAATCATAGCATTTCCTTAAGTGGACATGCTTGTATAGCACCTTACACTTTGCTCAAAGTTCTTCCTGAGCATAAAATCACTTGCCAGAGCTTTCCAGGGTCAGAGCAAAGTGCATGTAATTTTTTGTAAAGTTAAGAAGTCTGATCATCAGCGATATTAGCTCTCTTTCCTACAGCAATAATTTCCCAGAGCTTCTTTAATATTCAGTTCCTTTACAAAATATTTCAGCTATTCTGGATTGGAGGTAAAGTTATCTCATCCCATTGGCTGCTAAAGGATAAGAAAAAGGAGGCTAATTTCCCTGGCTAAATGTAATCTGTGAATAGCTCATAATTTGTACAGTTGGCTTTTTATACTATTTTTCATTAAAGGAACTATTCAAAATAGTGCAAATTATTCTGGTTAAGGGAGCCACAAAACCAGGTGAAGAATCAGGTGCCTGCTCCATTTAATCTTGACTACTGTCATCACAGGATAATATTATAATCAAACATTTTCCAGGATGTGTTTCAGATCTGTGAAGGACATCTTTCTTGTGATCACCTTCCTTCTGTGTCATGTGTCCTGTAGCTTGGAAAAGCTGCACATTGTCTGCTGCAGGTACATATTTTGCATATCAAGACATGATCTGAAATTTACACAAGAGGATTTTTGCACTAGGGCAGTTACCACCTTTCACTAATACCAGTCTTTCCTACATGCAGAGAAATGGACAATCTTAACCAGCTAAAAGGATGCCCTTCGCAGAGTGCTTCTCCAAGTAGAAGGGAGCAGTGCCATCTATTGATTGGGTGGTAAAATGATGTCTCCCGTCTGACGTTCAAAACACTTCGGGAGTTTTAAGTGCCTCCTTCAGACCACCAGCTTTGCTCCAAAGTCTTTGTTTTGATAAGTGTCATGCTTCAGTAATACATTCTTGAGGAGGCAAAGACGTAACCCCCACAGGTCCAAAGTGTGATTCTTTAAGCTATTAAACACTGCAGTCTAGAACATGGCACAGTTAAGGAAGGAAAAAAAAAAAATAAAAAAAAAAAGGCCTGATACTGCTTTCTTCCTAATGTTCGACTTACTTTTTTTCACTATTTAACTTAATAGCAATCTAGTGAAAATGTAGGTGCATATAATAAGTGACATAACACACATTAGAATTATTTACTCTACATGCTTCATTTACTAAGGATCTACAAACAGTACCTCCTACACAAGTCTGAAGACAATGCTACCACAGTTAAAGTGAAAATACTTTATTACCAATAGTTTAAAATACATGCATACATGAACCCCAAAATAGAAAACATTGAAAAAACATAGATGAATTCAAACAGAAGTTTTGCATGCTATCAGCTACCACACACTCTATTCAACATATTTCAGATTAAAATAAGTAGTCCTCAGCTGTTTAACTGAGACATTTACAAATTTACAGAAACTGAGTTTTCTTTCTGTAGTATATATATAACACATACATAACAGAATACCATGCAGCATACCATGACATTCATATGGGATAATCGCACACTTACTGTGAGTAAAGCAGTTTTCTCAAGTTCACACTGATGAACCCTTTGCCTAGTACTTCATGCTGCCATTTCCTACAATTTTACACATATGCTTATCTAACAAACCTGGTTGTGCCTGCTACCTGACTGCAAGCTTCATGGAAAATGCAACTACCCAAATATCACTGAAGTTGGCTCTACCCACCCAATAGCTTTTGATTCTATAGGTGTCTATATAGGGCAGGTTCTTTCTCTGCACCTCTGAAGTGTAAAAGCTCACATGGATATAGAAAACAGCAGTAGTTGGAGAAGCTGTCACCCCACGGCTAAATAAAACCGGTGCTTGTTCCTCACCCTCAGTGCAGAGTGCAATAGCTCTAGTTAACCACAGAATGGTTTGGGACACCTTCCACTAGAACAGGTTGCTCACAGCCCAGTCCAACCTGGCACTGAAGCTAAGGCACGGGCTCAGACTTTCCCGATCTGCCTGAATGTGGCGTTTTGTCCGGGTCAGCACAGACCTGAGCAATGGACACAAGCGCCCACGGGGTGGCACTCAATAACAACACTGTGGAGCGGCACGTCCCTGTATCCCGCGTCAGGGACGTTACCTGCTGTGCACGTCTGAAAGGTTTTCAGGTCGTAGCTGCACGCGTTCCTCGGAATACTCTGATTTTCAGCTATGCTTCCTGTCAAGTTGGAGTTAAAAATTCGCAAGCGCAACACTGTACTTCTTTTGAAGCAGTGCAAAAGAATCACACGATGGAGACAGAAACTGTGACAAAACAAGGTATTGCCTGTAACAGAAAATAGCAGTTTGCTCGCTGTCCATCTCTTATACTAAAGCCTGCCCTGTACTTCATCCTTTTGTTCCATGATAACAAGTCAGACCAAATCGATCAGCCAAACCTTCACAAATAAGCTCTAATATTGTTGTTGATTAAACCTTGTTTTAAATACAGTGCTCACCATAAAGAAACAAAGGCAAGGCTTATAAGAGGTAATACCTGTTAGCAGGTAATAGTACAGGCACAACCTTCTGAGCATACATGAATTCTTCAGGTTTTAAATCTGGTCTTTAAACAAACACTAACCTTAAGGCTTTAGGAAATTTCCCTCTTGTGTCATTTGAAGTGAACTGTACATCTGAATAAAGTCCTCACAGGGAGTTAGTGTTTATGATTTTGCCTGCTAAACCTTGGTATCAGCATAGGCCTCTGCTTTGCACTTGTATGTTACAGAACAATAACATATGAACATGGAAATGGCTACAGGAGGTCACATGGAATATCCATCCAGTCCAGCAGTGGCCAATAGTAGAGCATAGGGCACATTGTTAATAGGGCAAACAAATGCTGACAGTAAATACTTCCAGTTCCTGACAGCCTGAAACTCAGGTACTTGCCAGCACAAGAAGCGATATTTGTGCTCAGTAGCCTTTGGTGGGTTTTGGTGCTTTGTTTGCATATTTTTTTAATAGATTTGTCTTATTTCCATTTTCTCAGCATGGGTACGGTTTGGCATTGATCATTGGCATGCCAGCAAGTTCCACATTTAAGTGTGCATTGCTTGAAAAGGTATCTCTTTTTGTTTGTTTTGAACAAGATATACAAGAGTATTGCTGGATGCAAGTATGATGCTGCAGTATTACATGAAAAGGGAGAAGCTTTGCACTTTTAAATCAGCTAGGAGGGCTGCCTAACCAAACACACATATGCTATTTGCACCATATACAATAAAAGGAGATGAAATTATTTTTTATATCTTCTCTGAAGTCAGGAGATCAAAGCAGCTATGAGCCTCAGCTGTAAAGGCTGACCTTTAGAACCAAACTAGCATAATGTTTATCCAGGCATAAAGATGATGTGAGGATAAAGCTTGTTATCTCAGGCCTTTCCAGGCTGAGAGAGAAGTGGTGTATTCGTGATGATGTGTAAGGAAATACACACTGATATAAAGCACCGAGGTGAGATTCTGAGCTGTGCTTGAATCATGCTACAAGATCTTTAGATGTTAAGATAGTTTTACACCTACACAGTTCTGAGTGTGTCTGTGACTGAGATATGCCTGTAACTTACCCCATTTAAACCTCTCTGAGGCATTCAGAGGGTCACAACACTGCCTTGTATCATCCCCTTCTGCTAAAACATTTTCTGTGACAGGAAATACATATCTATAAATAAAGACAGAAAAAGTTTCAGTGTCTTTAAACTGACTGTAAATTAAATCCACCAAGAAGCTCTGTGGCTCCTCCTTTCAACAGTTCAGATCTTAGTGTATTGCTTCCTCTAGAACTCAACCAGTAGGGAAAAGAACATTTCCTTGTAAAACAATCTAAAAATTGATGGTTGAAAGATCTTTTACAGAAAACATAAGAATATCAAGATGAGGAGCTGGAAGTTTCCTGCATTTATCCATGAGAGGCATTTTTCACAAGCAAAAAAAGGGCTTTGGCATTTTCCACTCCTAAGCTCAGCTGGAAAGCTAGGGGTAGACCTAGAATTTAAAGGCATTTCCTAATTCTGAATAAATCTATAAACAAAACTAACTGGACCAAATTCCTTCCAGACAAACCTAAATGAAGCCTGTTGAATTATGTCAACAGGAAAAAAAATTGACCTATCTTGTTTACAAAACGTTGTGCAAATACAACAAATCAATTGAATAAACAGTTCCAGAAAGAGTGCAACATCATAATTCAAAATATGTTCTAGAAGACATAAGGGTAGATCATGGAAAAAGGGCTAAATAAGGATTCAAATTTACTCTAACACATTTAGCCCTGCTGCTCTTTCTTCTTTCTCTAGTTTATTTAGAACAGAAGAAAAATGTACATACCAGGTAGGACTAAATTCACCTCCGGTGTAAGTTAGCTGGATTTAGGACCAAGACTTAGTCAGTATTCTGATTGCCAGAGGATGACAGAGAGTGGGCATACATAAAGGATAAAATTCTACCCACATATATTGAATACTGAAACCCAATGAGAATACTGCATCCAATGCATGAATTAAAATCATAGAATCGTAGAATGGTTTGGGTTGCAAGGGACCTTAAGGATCATCTAGTTCCAACTCTGCTTCCATGGGCAGGGACATCCTCCATTAGACCAGGTCACTCCAAGCCACATCCAATCTGTCCTTGAATATTGTCAAGGATGGGGCAGCCACAGCTTCTCTGGGCACACTGTGTCAGTGTCACACCACCCTCACAGTAAAGAACTCCCTTGTATCTAATATAAACCTACCCTCTTTCAGTTTAAAGCCACTCCTTTTCATCCTGCCACTACAGGCCCTGGTAAAAAGACCCTCTCCAATTTCTTATAGGCCCTTTCACTAGGTACTGGAAGGCTGCTGTAAGGTCTCTCCTGAGCCTTCTCTTCTCCAGGCTGAATAAGCCCAACTCTCTCAGCCTGTCTTCACAAGAGAGCCCTACACAGAAGACCTTGCCCATTGGATTTAGGCATCCTACTCCTGTCCTCAGCTTCCTTGTCGTATTACTCCTCCTGGCAGGAGTTTCTTTTCAGTCCCTGCAAAGCCTGGCAAATTGGTATAGGTAGCAGAAACTGCTTTTTTGCCAGCTGTTTCATAGCTGGGACCTGGGGACCACGGCAATGGGAGAACTCTTAGTGGGTAAGCCAGTCAATAATTCAAGCAGGCATCTATCTGTGCTCAACTTAAAGGCAATCCTTCTGTTAACAACCAAAAATCAAGTATTAATTCAACATACAGAGCTAAACATGAAGACTTAGGTCTATAGAACAGTGAGACTGATGCTGCATTGTGGTTATTGATGGCTATATCACTTTCTGATTCTTAGCCTCCAAGGCTGTGGTAGCTGAGTTTGAGAGCTCTTCAGCAGGGGCAGCCAGAACTAAAGAAGGCATATTCTCCTTCCCCAAGCTCCACTGTGTGTCACTAGTGCTCACATATAGCTTTTCCATGGATTAAGAGAAAACCATTCCAAAGGTCTGCTTCTGCTTTCCCTAGGTCAGAGCCAGCACGTTCTGTCTTGTCAGACAGATTTTACACTCTCTTGCATGCAGGACCAGTCCAGCCTTTTCAGGTGGGTGCTACTTGTCTGCAGACTCCATGTTGGCCATCCAAGTCCTTCAATTTTCTGCAGACTGGGTACAGTTATTTTAGTTCTACTATTTTTGTGCAACTATGCCAAGCAAACAGTTATTACACAATATTTCACTTCCTAAAACAAACAGTCTTGTGATATGTCTGGGTGCAAGGCAAACAGGATGCCTCATGTTTCTGCTTTAACCCAAGCAGGCTTGTGGTATATCTGGGTACAATGCAAATAAAATATATTTATCAAATAGGTGTTCTCACTGAACAGCTATCCCTTCTGACTCTTGATTCCTGCCGTTCTGTGAACACACCAGCTGATCCTACAATTGAGTTCAGTATGATTTTCCTTCTTTTGTCAAACCACTTTTCACTCAGCATGGAATTAGGGTCACTGATTCACCCGAAAACAGCCTCCACTCCTCCTCTACCTGAGCCACTAAATGCTCCCTTCTCACCATCACGTAGAAGCAAAAGTTAAATTTGTATTTAAATGTTGGGTTTGTTTTTTTTTAAAGAGAATGGGTCACTCATGCTCATATGTTAAGATTACGATTGTACACTTCTCTAACTTACAACTTGGTAACAGTAATGATTACTTTTTTAATGAGGGCTGGATACAAATACTAGGCAGAATTTAGAATCTCTTGTTCTAACTGTGAACCACAGCAGATGGTTTCACTCTATGCAGATTAAGAGCAAAGTAACACATTTTGTATTTCCAGAATAAATAGGAATAACTTAACGCCAATTCAGTTAGATCATACAAAATAGGAAAGACAGCATTCTAAGCACTGTAGATCTACTGATTTGAGGAGATTTTGAGATTATAAATATTACATTTGGCAGTTTAGAATCATCCACACCACAAATGGATAAGAAACTGTGAGAGAGAAGAATGAATCTGCAATAGGACTGGGATTTGGCTCTCATTTCCTTTACACCCCTCTTCCACTCAAGCCTTTACTGTAATTTCCAATAGAGCTCTTATTCTGCAAGGGCCCATGTTAGAACTAGTTTGTAATTGGAATAGTTTCTCTGAGCCCCTTTTACGTCCTATCTATGTCTCCAGGAGGTTAAATCAAAGCATGAAACAGGAGAGGACAGAAGTACTTAAGGGACAGATGGGGAAGCACAAGGAAACAACAGTGCACACCAGTGTGACTGGTATCAGTTCTATCAGTCTCAACCACTGTTACAGGGTTTTTAGGTATCAAAGAAGAACTTTAACAAGCAATTGAAAGGTTATTTTAGATATTCAAACATATAGAAAATTTCTCCCCAGTGGACAGTACAGGGAAAGCATGAAAGAAGTGGACAATGTAGACTGGCATCATAGTGTGATAATAGGAGATCTTGATGAAAGAGATCTTGATGGCACTAAGGTCCTGCACATGCGGCCTGCCCAGGAGCCCACGTGTTTGATTTTGGAGCACAGCTCACCCATCCTGCCACCCAGATGGCTGTTCATGCCAAACATGAGCTGGCAATTCCAAGCCAGAAAATCTCTTGTCACCCTGTATGAGGACAACATCCAGGATGGAGAGAGCATTCTTCTGTATGACAGCACCTGCAGTGGAGACAGGTATTTCTGTGGATGAGTTAGTGCCAAGATTTATCTCTGAGGAGTGACAGCTTGGAACAATGTAGTGCAGACTGGACCATAGATTTTGTCAGGCAAGGTCCACGCTGCAGGTTAATAAAGAGTATGTTTGCTGGTCCCACAGTTCCTGTAGTCACCCAGTTTCTAACACAGAAATAGCTGTTGTACAATTGAATCAAAATAACCATGGGGATAGAAGAAATACAGTATGTTACAAGGGAAGCTTTATAAGGGGGGAGAGACCTTGAAAGTGAAAACAAGCCTTTGGAGAATAAAGGAAACCAGAAATTTCCCATATTTTTGAGGCCAAATTTAGGGAAATGGTATTTTCAGCAATATTCTAAATGGCCGTGTATTGGGAAAGATTGAAATCACAAAGACATTTACTCAGGAGAGAGAAAAGAATGTGATGGTTACTGAAATAAATAATAGGCAGAGGTGTCAGCAACGTACAAGGGCAGAAGCTGCATTAAAGTGCTGGGCTGTTTTTTATGAAACCCCAGACACCAACTGTAAACTGCTTGTCAAATACACTGAGAGATTAAAAGAGAAAGGATAATAAAGCAATAACCAGGAAAGGCAGGTGAGTTCAAGGGCATTATTTTAAGATGGAAGAAGTCAAAGCATGCCTGGATTTGTGAAGAGGATAAACCAAAGCAGAGTGAGAAGACTGAAGATGATTAAAGATAGAGTGGTGAACGGGCAACAGAAACTAAAAGAGAGGATAAGACTAAGTCATTAGGAACATGACAGAAAAGTAATAAGAAATTTGAAACTTTAACATCTCTCATGGAAGGAATAGCAAGCTGCAGATGGGCACATATGGTTTTGGGTCTGGTGCATGGCTCTTCTGTTTCTTGTTCCCATGTGGTGATCATGAATCATTGTGTCAGCTTCAGACCAGCCCAGACTGGCAGAGTCATGCTGCTGGTACCCAGACTTTGTGCTGGGTCCTGGAAAGGCACGAGCATGCACGGGACACATCCATGGGAGGCTCTTGTGCTGTGAGCAGGACCTGTGCACCAGGATGCTCCTGTCTACTTGGCAGTGACTTGTTTCACGACAGGTTTCAAAGTACAGAACAGCTGGATCCTAATAACCACAAAGGTATCAAATCAGCTGGTTGGTTCCCAACACAATTACTCTCAAAGCTTTGGATATAAGACAAATGTAATTCCTGTGCTTGTAATTATCATCCACAGAGCTGTGAAGGTAACTCTGACTTGGCATGCATGTTTTGATTTACATTAAGATAGACTTCTTCCCTGGGGATGCACTTTGATGCAAGGGAAAGGCTAATATGACCTGGTGATAGCAAGAGCTATGCCAACAGAAATGTTAAGTACTGAAAGGATCATCCAAGGTGAACAGATGATTAAAGGATGAATAAAAAATAGCTTCTGGTCATCCACGATGGTGTCCACAAACTAGTGGAGGGGAGGGGAACAAGTGAAAAAAAAATACTGAAATACAGTATAACTGTTATAATAAACAGGGTAATAAACAGGGATGGCAGAAACTTATTTGTGCCCTAGGGAAACTGACAGGGAGAGAAGCGTTTGTTTTCAGACAAGATATTAGCACATTAGAAAGTCAGCGAAAGATACTAACACATTAAAAGTCTTACTAGGCGAAGTAAAAACATCCCTTTAAACTGCATAACAGTAGCAATGCTATAATAATAATTTGACCAGAAGTTAAATTCATTCCTGGTAAATTTTGTTCCCTCTAGGAGAAATGAAGATGTTGTCTCTTGCATGCACACACTCACTGTGCTGTGGTTTTAGTTACTATATTTTTTTTGTAAACTCAACCCCAAGAGGTTTGAGGCACTTTATTTCTTTTTAAGTAGGTCACTGATTTTCCTTTTCTGCACTGCCTTCTTCCTAAATCAACTTTTAGCCTAAACTTTATTCTCTTTACAATAGGGGAATAAGAAAAAAGCCCTGCAGAAATTTCAAATCTACTTTAGCAATTCTACCTTATTTCATTTTAACTTCACCCCCTCAATACCTACCAGGCTATTCTCTATGCCTTTACATCTGCTAGTCCACAGACAAAGATATGGGGAGGAAGGCATCCTAGAGAGATGAAAGCTGTGTACTGCACAAAAGAGGAAACTTGATCTTGAAAGTATGACAAGGCAATGCCAGTTGTTAATAAGCTGTCACCATTCTGGTCAGACATGATCTTTGTAAAAAGACAGTGACACAATGACTGTCAGGAGCTTAAAAGAAAACAGCCTAAAACTCCATCCGGTTATGTCCTTCCTGCATTTATCTCCATTGAAAATTGCCATTCCTTGTCCTTCCACCTCCCAGAAGATCTGCAGAA
Organism: Forpus xanthops; assembly: GCA_032466535.1. Classification (NCBI taxonomy): domain Eukaryota; kingdom Metazoa; phylum Chordata; class Aves; order Psittaciformes; family Psittacidae; genus Forpus; species Forpus xanthops. Next base: position 2,158 of record JASSUY010027595.1, on the reverse strand, counting down.
CTTAGTAATACAATAACCCACAAAATGTCAAAACCATAATTTATCCAGCATGAGGTGGGGAGAGACTTCAGTGAAGGACTGACAACAATTATGATACATGCAGTTAGTAAATGTGTACAGGGGAGGTCATCTCTGACTGCTTGCCTGAAAGGTGGAGACAGTGCATTGGTAACTTGGTCGCTTGGGATGCTAGAGGCTGTAACATCACTGCTTGCATTTGGCCAGCACCCGGAAGCTCAGCTTGTAAATCAAGGACCATGCCTGGAGCTTGTGAAACCAAATAAAGCAATATTCAGACTCTGTTCTCTGCCAGAACAAGATGTGAGGTTCACAGGCACTGTGGGAGGAAGACATAAATAATAAATGAGCTAAATAATGAAGACTAGCTGTACCTAATTATAGTTCTAGCTGCCCTTTTGAATAAAGAAAGTTCAAAGCTCCTGCAAAAAGATGCTGACCACTGTTTTGAATGGTTTCTGAACTTCACAGATTATTAACATGAGAAAGTCAGGAGATGCCAATGGAAGTCACAGCAGCCTTTCATAACCTTACTGAAGAGAGAGGCAGTGTCTCTCACAGCAGTTTATTTACATATCAAAACATTCTTAAGCTTAAATTAATATTTAACCTGAATACAGAAGCAATATATGAATTAAAATTAAATTGTGTAGGTATTTGGAAGCTGTTCTTCCTTACAGCTCTTAGTACCAGACTTGAGAGTATAACTTAGGAAAGTAGCTCTTCAGGCTCTGTACATAGCCAGGAAAGAGTCACTTAACCACAGAAGGACTGCAAATTTCTAGCTAGAGCATTTAAGTGTCTAATGCTAAGTATGTGAATGCATTTAACTCCTCATCCTTCTCTATTAGTAGTTTAATTGAAAAGAATTTATTCCTAGTGCCTTTCCCATGCTGCAAATCAGAGATTATGAATGTCTGATAACTGGGAGCTGAATTTCTCTCAGCCTAGGGGAAAAATATGGTCGACAGAATAGGATGTTGGGTTATAGATTGGTGGACTTGTGCTCTTTTCCAGTTCTCAGTGACTTCTTGTGACTAACTGCGGGTCAGTACACACTTGCTTCACATTTTCCTATGTGTTAAGATAAACACAGTAATTCCTAATCACATTCTAAAAGAGGTCTTCATCTTTGAATAACAAAGTCTTGATTATACGTCAACCACAGTTATTTCATTCACAGCACAATTATCTATCCGTATGGGCACATTCAAGTTATTGTTACATATTTCTAAATAATGTGAGTAGTAGAAATTAAGGACAGTTTAATTTAAGGTTCTTTCTAAACTTTAAATGCATTTTCACTTTCATGCATGGTATGAAATGCGCTTCCACATGATTGTAAAATTTAAACTGCTAGAGCACATTGAAACAATTGCTTTTGCAGAAAGTACAGATCTAATCAAGGGTCTTATAAAATTGTACTTTGTGCAAATAGTAAACACCATTAAGATGCTTTTCATCATCCTCTATTCCTTCAGTGGAAGAGTGTTTCCTAGTACTGTGTAGGCCTCCTCATTAGACCTCAGTAACACTAAAGCAGCATCAAGGAACATAAGCACTGTGTACATACACACGCTGAGTAAAGTGCAGTGTGCCATAAAAGTATATAGTAAAGGAAAAAACTTAACATGTGTTGATAATCTGTAATGCCATCTGTATACAGAACAGATTATATCATGTAGGAATGTCAACAAGTCATCTTTGAATTTAAGCACGGATTACTTTTAAACATATATCAAACTTCATGATATAACACAAAATAAGTGGCTAAACTATGTATGAATATTTTACTGAGTTCGGTAGGTATTATGTAAAGGATCCTGAAGTTACAAACATTTTACCTGCATTTGGAACACAGTACAGCTTGCACCTATTATTATTCACCATTTACTAGTACTGCCGCCATTTGCTTCAAGCACACTGTAGAATAGTGATGCAAATTTGTCATCTTTAATACTCAAGCCATGGAAACAAAATAATCATAAAATAACTGAAATATATTTGCTGCATGCAGTGCAAAAGCTCCTATCTCACAAACCAGTAGGCCTGGTCCTTGGACGAGTGTCATGGGTTCAGCAGCAGCAGTCATTTTTCTTTAAGCAGTAGCTGGTGAGCACTGTGTTTTGGATTTTCGGCT